>CAJVRM010000169.1:0-37708 GCA_911693285.1 Hymenoscyphus albidus | reverse complement strand
TTCATCCCTTCATCCCCTCCCAACAAGCAAGCCAAAAAAAAAAAACACACATCCCAATTCCCAAACAGCCACCCAACCCAGCTCCCATATCCATATCCCATTCGCAACGAGCACTGTGTGAAAAATGCAAAAACCAAACAAACAAACCCCACGCCGGAAAAAAAAAGCCCACAGAAACACGAGCGAGCCAGCTAGCCGAGGGAAAACCAACAAACCAAAAAAAAAAGTCACGCCCTCCAAACCCAGAATCCTACAAAAACAAATATTGCCCCTTATACATACAAACAGTTTTCCCCTTTCTGTTAGGGTTTCGTCAACGAAAGAAAGAGAGAGAGAGAGAGAGACAGACAGACAAGACAGAATAAGAAGAAGCGAGAGAGAAGACAACGTGTTGATCTAGATGGGTTTCGAAAATTACGCTATGCAATAAAGCAGCCAAAAAAATTCCTTGCTCCCATCTCAAAAATATACATATCCTCAAACACCATACACCAGATCAAGACATATTTGGTCTCTCTTTATATGATCCCCCCAGGTGGTTCGTATCCCGACGAATTCTGATACGATCGCCCCAAATTCCCATCTAGACCAGCACTTCCAGGAACATCTCCAGCTTGACCTTCGGTATTTGATGTCAATTTCCGTAACATAAACATTGGCTTCTTGCCTTCCTTGTCTAGTTGCTTGAAGAGTATAAGTGGCTTTTCCATCATGCCCAGACATCTTTCTTGGTCCCCGTAAACAATGTATAAGGCATATTGTTCCCAGGGTGCGTTGATGTTGTATTTCTTCAAAGCTGCCGGTAGGACCTTGTAACATGGATCCTCCATACTGACACGAAATGACTTGAATATCTCCACCGATGCCCCACCACCTCCACCACCCGAAGGTGTGTCGAGTGCTGGGGTTTGGGCTCCTCGTCGTGATGGAGCGGGTTTTGTTGAATCACGGGAGTAAGTTGATGGTTGGTAATCGCCGTCGAAAGTACTGCGAGATGGTGTAGGTTGTTGATCTGAACGACCGTTGTATGATCGTGCACCAAGGGTAGAGCCATTAAATGTTGGGGGCGAAGTTGGCGAAGGTTGGTTGGGCGATGGATAACCAGGTGATATAGCGCCGCCAGAGCCACCATTGGCAGCTAAAAGGGACGAAGATTGTAGGACTGCCCTTTCAGCAGCGTTGGCAGGATCCAATGTCTGTTCCATGGATCTGTCGTGGGTCAATTGTTGGTATGTCGGCGAAGCATTTTTCGATGGCTCAAAGAATAGCTTTTTCGTAGAAAAGTTTCGTGATAGGCCAACCCCGGACTGACTTGAATTGGGAGTTGGTGCAGGCGGTGAAATGGTGTTGGTCGTTTCGTAGTTGTAGGAATTTTGGTTTGATTGAGAGGACGGGTACGGGAGGGGTTGCCCTTCTTTGGCCAGGCGGAAAACGGGTAACAGATCCTGCCTCAACTTCGCATACTCATTTGTTATCCTTCGCAGTTCCGTTTCGGCGATGGTCATCCGCTCGTCTCGCAATCGCAGTTGTTCCACCAGCTGCTTGATGTCTTTCAATGTTGCTGTGGCGTATTGGGCCTCGGCGTCCGCAGCTATCCTTCGCATTAGCATCTCGAATTCGCTCCCCACAGCCAATACTCACATAGAGGGACATAGTGATCGCTTTCTATAGGTATGTCCTGTTTCATCTTGATATCATAGACGCTTTTCAACATCGTCAGGCGATGGCCCACACTCGTCACCCCCATCTGCTTCAAATCGTCGTGCTGCAGTGCGACCAAGGCCTCGCCAACAATTTCGTTTTCTGTTCCATATCAGCACCATGGTGAGAGGCTCTGTGGGATGGCTCTGTACCTAAGAATTGGTCTGCGTATTGGCGCAAGCCCAGGCTGCCTACAAAGTCGGCGCACTCCTCTGCGGTCCATTCTGTGATGATAGCCTCGGGTAGTCTGTCGCTGCTACCAGGAGCACCATATGTGGTCGGCGTGTGTTCGTTCGACGACAATCCATCGGATGAGGTTGGTGACAATTCCGAGTCTGTGGCCAAGACGGGCGAACTGGCGTGGACGCTGCGCTCATATTCGTCGTCGGCGTCAGACTCGGGGTAGGCAGTGCCAGACTCGAAGGCCATGCTGGGCGTGGGCGTCGATGAGCGGAGGGAGCTGGGAGCTGGGAGCTGGGAGCTGGGGCAGAAGGATTCGGGTATGGAGGTCGTGAGAGCCGTGAGAGCCGCTCGTCAGGGCGGAAGACGTGGAGATGTTCGTCACGCACGACGCACGCAGGTTGAAGGCTTGGGCTTGGGCTCTGGCTCTCAAGTTGTTGCAATGGATCCTGGCCTGGTGGGCCCTCCGCTGGGATGTCTTAGCGACGAGGTAGCGCGAGCGCGAGTACTGGTAGCGCTTTGACCACCCCACCCAGGTGCGGTGGCCCTCTGCTCTCCCCCTCTGCTCTCGCTCGCCTCCAATGAATCGCCGTTGCCCCTTGCTATTAATATAAATGTACCGAAGCGCCAGCCAATATCACCCCAACTCAGGGCACGGCATGTCTGCCACGCTGACTATGGTCAGCATGACAGAAATCTACGAGTAGCGTATCTACGTAGTAGATATCTATACAAATTTAAGATCAGACAAAATTCAGGACGTGGTCAATTCAGTGCTTCACAAATCCTCAGATCCTGAGTACCGCGATGAGTGAAGTACGTTCCCAAAGGTATCGCGGTCTCGCTTTTCGCCACTTCATCCATACACAAGCTCAGGGAAACCATCTCACAATAACATAATAGTATTGTTATAATTATACTAAATTCCATCTTTTCAAATACCACGCCAGAGCAATGCATGGCTACAGAGAACTTCCAACAATAAACAACAATTTTGACGCCCCACGAGTATACAGAAGATGGAAAGTCCACACAATATGGTATATCCATTTGTTCCACGCCACCCCATTTCCAAACGCCAGAAAAACAAGAACCCTCATTATCATTCAAATCATATGCAATCCCAAGAGCTACATCTCTCACCTCGATGCCTGTGCTCTCATTTTCCGAGCAAGCCAATCTCCAAGCATACCGTCCAAACGCTGCAAGACACGTTAACATTACTTGATGAGTACAATCCAGGTTGCAACTTACATTTGTGATGTCTGCTAATTTGGCATTTTCTTCACGGAAGAGATTCCCCGTGATCGGATGATCAGGACCAGCAGGCACGACGCCTGACTTGTCATAAACCACGACCAGAAGGTCTTTGATATCAGCATCGTCATCAAAGAAAGTGCGAAGATGGGAGTCACTCCACGTGGGTGTGGATGCAGACGTCGAGGAGCTTCCTGTCTCTTTCTTGTCATGTACATCATCGGCATCTATAAGTTCTGGTGATGGCGACGATCTTGGTGATGGCGGCTCTTCCTGGCTCGAGTTGTCGATCACGAGTGGAGGTAGATATGACCGAGGAGGTGTAATGGGCGAAACCTGAACTGGAGATGCTGACAGCCGATCAGTTGTATTGTCATTCGTAGAAATATAGCTGTCAGGAAAGCTTCCTGGAATTGGTCGAGATTGCTGGCTATTTTCTCGCGTAGGCTCCTCAATGGGGGAGCTTTCTGGCGTGGAATCAAAATCGTCTAGCTCGACTCTCTCTTTGGCTTTTTTCGCCTTGACAGGTTTGGGATCCGATGTTGAGCCACTCGCAGAGCGAAGTATCTTGGTAATTGCACCTACGGGTTTCTGCTCTTTTGGTGCCGTGAGGATGGGAGCGGGAGTTCTGGAGATTTCAGCCGAAGGTTCTCGTGGTTGTTGTGAGGCCTCAGCGACGGGCTCGGATTGCACCAGGCGCATCGATGGCGCCTGTACCGATTCTGCAGGCGGAGCTCGCTCAGGGGCGGGAGCTTGTTGCGGTTTTTCCACAGGCTTGGCATCCTTGACAGAGGCTGGCTGTCGACTGGGGGACATTTCTGTACGAGGCTGTTTTTGCAATTTACTTGGTTGTTTTTGTGGTGTGACTGAAGTCTGTGGAGTCTCTGAACTGTATCCAATTTCGTCCGAATCCTTACTTGGAACAGGAGATGATCTTGAGTGCTCATTCGACTTCTTGCCAGCCATCATTTCTTCAACTTCATCTTCGATTGCTCTCGATTTCTTGTCTTTTCTTTTGAATAGACCGCTGAGCATTCCGGGTTTCTTGTCTTTATCCTTCTTATCCTTCTTGTCCTTTTTATCTTTGGCTTTATCGGAGGCGGAGTCCTTTTCAAGTTTGTCAAGACTTGGTCGCTTACTGAATTCCTTGGAATCGTTCGAAGTACGTGTTGAAGTGCTCGAATCATCGCGGAGCAAGTTGGGTGTGAGAGTGATTTTCCGGGTCTCCACAGAATCGTCCTTGAAAAACGAATCTGTATTTCTGACCGTGCCGTTTCGCGATTTGCTCTCCACCTTTCCATCTAGAATCTCCTCACTAGTCCGTTCACCGTCAGGATTACCTGCTGAAACGCCTTCTCCGCCTTTGTTGTCGGGGTCAGCCTTATCGGACCTGACTTCTTGGACTGTAGAACGAGCTTTTGGTGGTTCGCCAGTGTTAGCCTCATCTTGTTCTGCAGATGAATCCTGTTGTTCAGCGTTCTGGGCTTGCTCCTCATTAGATCTGTAGAACTCCCCTTCACCATCCTCTTCATCAGTGGAATAATCCATATCCGACGCCTCCACATAGGTCGGCGGAGCAAAAGTTACAGCTTTAGCATTCCGTCTCTTTATGGCCTTTTTGAGTGGATTTTTAGATTTTTCTGCTTGATCGCCCAACATTGTAGATGTAAGCTAATTTTGTTAGTTTAAAAAAAGGACTGATACGTGGTGGGATAAATAGCGCACATCTATGTTGCGGTGTTTGTTTAAACGGGCCAGTCTTTCGGTGGGCGTTTCTATATGTTCCGCAGGTAAGTATCCTAGAAACTTCCGTTAGTTCAACATTCGATGTCGTTGCGTCGCTATCCCACTGTGACTAACCAATACTACTATCCTTGACTACTCTCACAAGCCACCAATAGCTGTTACTATCATCCAGGAGTACCATTGTATCGCCCTTTGTGGCATTTGCCTGACCCTCGACCGTTGCGACGAATGTATGGAGAGCGTAGACGAATTCGAAATCGATGTCCTCTAAATCACGTAAGCATTCTCCACCCCACCCTGAATCAAGAAATCTGGAATCGGTATTGTAGGGAATTTCAAAATCATCATCTTCATCGGAGCTTTCGCTTTCATAAGGCACGATCATCCCGTTATCAAAACTCATATCCATGTGAATCCCGTTTCCTGAAAGCTGCGTGAGAAGCGTACTGGAGCGTGTCTGCAGTGTGTCATCGGAGAACGGGTCCTGGAAGGATATCTGGTGATAGGGGCTTGAACTTCCTCTCACAATCATGGGAGATGGCGGGTCAACATAATTGCTATGGTCATAATCGCTGAAAGTATACTCATTTCCCGTTGTGCCGGCCGAATACTCACTCAGAAGATGATGATTCTGTTGCACCTTATCGCGTTGCACTTCGCCACTGTCGGATTGGGCTTGTGGAGAGCACAACGGGAATCTTGTAGGCGTCACCAGATATGGCGATGAACCGTTGTCGCACGCTTGTGAAGACGGAGGTGGAGTGGCTGGTTCACAGCTGCTAAGAGAAGTAGACCTGAGAGGCCATGTTTTTAGAAGGGAATACCCACCATCGTCGATTGACGGGGAACTCGAGATCTTGTCCATCAAATCGTCGTCCATTCCATCGTCACCCTCGGCATCAGCCATGTCTGCATCCTCGGCGGTAGATACCATCGTGCTAGCACCATTTTGCGAGACTGCCGAAGTATCTTGCTTATTTGAGCCATTCAATTTTGTCGTCGCTGAGCTAGCCAAGTCCTCCTCTGCCCTACCATAATCCTGCATCTGCTGAATCTCGCCCGAGGTCCATTCCTTTGATACTCGTGGGCTGCGACCGTTTTGTTCTGCTGCTTCTGCTGCGACTTCCCGCAAGGCTTCTGCTTGGTGTGGAGCCGGAGGGCCAGCTCCCAAGGGGGCCGCGTTCGTAGGCTTTCGAGAGTGATCCTGCGCCGAGGGGGCTGTCTGGTCTTGGAGATCTATGGAATCTGTCCAATATTAGCGATCACTCTTTGGATGGATTGTAGGACGAATCGGCAGCGCTTACCTGCCCGGATAATTTCTGGTCTTGTCATTGTGCGTCGAGGGTCATGGATTCCTGGAGTTGATAGGAAATGGAAATTTCAAGGTGCTGTGGTGAAAGAGATTATGAATGTAAGTAGCTGTCGGCGCGCAGTATCCAAGGTCACGGGTGGTTGTTCCTTTGGCGAGCCTTCTCCCCAATTCACTGAATTTCTTGAGCGGATCTGCAGACAAATATCCGATGTCGCGCGGGAAAGGAATGACAGCGTCTTTTCTCGATTGCCCTCAGGCAAAATATAGCGAGGAAGGGTGGTGTGCAGGTGGTACTCGGTACCTAGGTAGCAAGTGAGTGAAGGGCGGAGGCACCCGCACGAATCGCCGGGGGAGGCTTCAGGAAGGTCAAAGGAAAATCAATTGACAATGGACGGATAGTCGAGATGGCGGATGGCGAGAGAAGGTTGGGATGGGTTTGGATGAGGACTAGGCCAGTGCCAGTGCCAGTGCCAGTGGTGTGAAAGGAGAAGATGGGGAGTGAGATGGTGGTACAGTAGTGGTTGTGGTAAATTTAGTTTGGCTTTGCATGGCAGACTGACAGATAGGTACGAGTAGCGTGTAGGTAGCGTACGTTGCCTGAGTACTTGGTGCGTCTCGTACTGGTAGGTGTACTCAGTAAGTACTTGTACCTAGGTACCTCCTAGGTACCTACAGTAAGGGACTCCACACCAGTAATTGTTTCCAGCCCCATGGCCCTCCCTGTTGGTCTGCTGCACTTGAAACGATCATGCCACGCTTTTCACCACTCCAGTGACTCCATATGGAGCGTACCTAGGTACGTACCCAGGCTAGCAGGCTACCCTACCTAGGGACCTCCGGACGTGAGTAGTGTAGTACTAATTTCGCAATCCACTTTGGCACGTGCAGGTGCAGGTGGGTTTGACGTGCAGTTGCGGCTCGAGAGCCAGGTATTGTCTGTACCGAGTACTTTCTACGCTGGTGTACAGCTTTCTCTCGCTTACGGAGTACAGCGCAAAGGAAAGACGACAGACCATTATATAGGAGGAAAATGTAATTGGGATCCTTAGAATGCAATATTTCATCTACAAAACATTGCACCCCCTTTGAGAACTTTTGGAGCCACTATTCGTGCTTTTCTGAAATCAATCACCCTTTAATTGCGCTCATATAAAAGTGGTGAGCGGGCCACTGGGGCCTCAGTGCTCTACCCGGAAATGGTACGCACATACGCCCCGGTATAGAAGCCGGCGCCGACACGCTCATCAACTGAAAAATAATAATGGAGATCGTAGTTGGAGGAGCCCACCAGTCTGGCAAGCCAATACGGAGTGTGCGTTTATGCGTGCATGCCAACATGATTGAAGAATTACGTCAGCAGAACTTCAATTGAGTTTACGGAACCAAAAGCAATCATTGGCGGAGAATAAAAACACGTGATACGGCGCCTTCTCTTAGCGCGTTCTCTTCCGACGCGTCGGGTGCTTTTCAGGCGTCATAGCAACTACCTCAGGCGTGCTTCCGTAGATCAACTTCCAGCATTACCACCTCCAGTACCTACACTGACGTTCCACCATCACTACGAGTACGCTCCGTACCCGCCCCATACTATAACTGGCGCCCAACACGATCAAAGACACGCATGACGCACATCTTCTTCTTCTTCTACTATAGGTATGGACAAGATGGGCGCAATCTTTGACCAGTGTGTCATTGCCTTTGTACCAAATCGGGAGCTCCCCGACTCACTAATAGCTGATGTGAGCCGCCTATCTATGTCCTCTAGTTGAATCCGACATTTACTAATGCGAGGTTTAGTATCGGAAGAAGATTGAGGGCAATGGAGGAACAACCCCGAAGGCCAGGCGCGACGGAAGCATCAAACTGGAAGATGTCACCCATATTATCTCGACCACTGCTGATTTCCCCCAATACCGCGAGGCACGGGAAATGATGATCAATGTTGTCAGACCAACATGGCTGCTGGAATCCATCATGAGGAACAAGCCGGCCCTAACACGGCCACACACACCAGATCCAAATTTGATATTTCACAATGTCACGGTAACTTGCGCTGATCTACCAGAAGGTGACAAGGATGCAATTGTTGGGGGTGTTCTGGCCATGGGGGGAACGGAGTCGAGCTCTTTGACAAAGGTGGTTACGCATATTTGTGCTCTAACCATGGATCACCCCAAGGTCGCGCTTGCACTCGAGAAGGGAGTGAATTGTAAGATTGTATTGCCTCACTGGTACGTTTATTCAACTCCCTAATGATGCTAGTATATGCTAACTTTGAATGAGGTTCCATGATTGCTTGCGCCTAGGAAAACGTATCAACGAGCTTCCATATTTACTTCCCGACCCTGAGATACTAAAATCAGAACCCGATGCTCGCCTGGATATACCCTCGTCGGAAATCATCAAAGGGGCTTCAACTCCTCGACCAGACATTCTACCTATGGCGACTGACTCTCCACGGCATTTAAATGTTTTTCAAGATAAAAGGCTGATGATATCCGAGGACCTGAACATAGGTGGTAGATTACGGAAAGTGATTGAAGACCTTGTCGTGGGAGGTGGGGGAATTATCACAACCTCGGTCCATAATGCAGATATGTACGTCTTCCAATGGCGTGGAGGAAGAGATTACGCCATTGCATCATACGCTGGTAAGGATGTTGGCAATCTTTCCTGGCTTTACTATCTCATCACGCATAATGAGTGGACGTCTCCTATGAAGAGGCTATTGCATTATCCCTTGCCGAAAGATGCCATACCTGGTTTCAAAGACCTCAAGATAACCTTGTCGAACTACGGCGGGGATTCTCGAACTTATTTGGAAAATCTCGTTCTAGCCTGTGGTGCTGAGTTTACCAAGAGCATGAAGGAAGATAATACCCATGTAATCACAGCACGGAAATCGGGAGAAAAATGTGATGCGGCCGCTGAGTGGAATATTGAGATGGTGAACCACCTTTGGATTGAGGAGAGTTACGCTAGATGCGAGATTCAACGGATCACAGATCCTCGATACACCTGTTTTCCACCGCGAACCAACTTGGGAGAGATCATCGGCCAAACGTCGTTTGATATGGAGACTCTTCAACAAGTTTACTTTCCGAAAGAACCTACACCTAGTCCAGAAAAACCTGGCCCATTGAAGCGACCTGAGATGAACCAAAAGGGACACAAGGAAAAAACCCCGGAGCTGCCTGAAGACGTTAATATGGATGACGACGATGATGTGCATGTTCCACCAGTAGTTATTCCAGCCAAAAAGTCGGGTTTACCACGTGGACGATCAAAATCCACGACGACTCTTCCAAAAGGAACTACAACCCCCATAGCCAATCGACGCGTCAGTGCTGGAAAGGAGATTGACACTCCGTCATCGACAAACAGCCGAAGCGCTAAAGACCGTGCTTTGACGAATCTGCATGGGATGGCACCTGATATTGCACTTTACGAAAAGGAGAAGAAGAGAAAAGGGTCGGTTTGGGGCGGGGAACGGGCTGCTAATAGAATCGACAAGGAGAGACAAGATGAACGCAACTCAAGTCCGGCGGTCAAAGAGCCACGCGAAAGAGAGGATTCCGAGGATGAGAATACTAACCCCAAGCGCCAGCGAACAGGATTACCACAGGTTAGTATGCGCCTTCTTGTGACGTCTTACGGACCATGGGTTGCAAACACAGCGAGAGAAGACAAAGATAAGGTAAACGTCGCGGTTGTTTGGGTATCTTGAAATCTTCATGCTGATTATTCCACAGAGAAAAATGCGCGAGCTTGGAGTTCTGGTCGTTCAAGATCCAATACAATGCACTTATCTTGCTGCCCCAAGAATGGTCAGAACTAAGAAATTTCTTTGCGCCCTTGCTACTGGACCGACCATACTACACACCAGTTTTATTGAAGCTTGTGGGAAGAGTTCCGTCTTACCCAATACTGAAGCTCACCTACTCAAAGATACGGAGAACGAGAACAAATTTGATGTCAAGCTGAAAGACGCGGTCGTACGAGCCAAAGCCAACAAGCGATCACTACTCCGACATGTCCCAATTTATTGTACCAATGATGTACCGAATGGGCCTGATACATTCAAATCCATCGTCCAGGCTAACGGGGGAATTTTCTCGCTCTACACCGGGAAAATTTCGCTGAAGAAGGTCGATCCTAAAGACGATCCCAATGGCCCGGAACCCGTGTATCTCATTACCGGCGAGAAGCCAGGTGATCGCAAACTCTGGCCGGGATTCGAAGCTATGGCAAAGCGAGCCAATATGATCCCAAGGATTGTGACCACAAGCTGGATCCTGGATGTTGGTATGGCTCAACAATTGATATGGAAAGACGAGTACCTCATCGACCCGTAGGCCATAAGTCATAGGGACAAGCTGAGAAGTTGATGTACTAGCTACTCTGTAACTTTTTTTCCGTTCTTTGGGAGTGGGAAGTGGCAATATGTAATGACAAACAATACCCGTGGAGTCTCAGTTCTTTTTTATTATTTCTTTTATGTTTCTTTTTTCGGGAATGGGAGGTTGGCCATGAGCTGTTTGCTTGCGAATACGATTTCTTTGTGTACTGTACCTACTGTACATAGCCTTTTAATGCGATGATTGATGATATTATACATACATGATTCTACCCACCCTACCCTATCCAGAACTCCAACCCAATGCTCCCCAAATCCCGCTTTCAAATATCAAAGATTCCCTGTCCAGCCCACCGCACATTTGGTCTCAAAAGAATTTCACACCTTGCTGGTCTTCCTGTCCGAAGACCTGTGCCTTGCCCCGTTTCACGAGGTGGTTCAAGGCTTTCTGTAGGAGATCCGGATCCATGTGGCGGAACTCTGTTGGTTCGAATGTGTTAGTGGGATGTGCTTAATACAAACTGTGAACGATGGGGAAAAGGGCCGGGAGGGGGAGGGGGTAAGTAGACCTTGGGAGATTGTAGCTTCGCTCTCGGTTAGTTCGTAGAGGGTCAAGACGGTATTCTTCTGCGCTGTTTCGTCGACCTGTATTATTTATTGGTAATTAGCATATTCCTTCACTCCCCATCATCTGGTCCATAACCCCCCCTTCCCACCCCCATCCCTTTCCAAAGGCAGAGAAAGACAAGAAGATAAATCAACAGGATAGAAAGAAAAGAGAAAAAAAAGAGGAGAAAATACCCAATCATAAACAACCCCCGCCCACTCCTCCACATTCCGCCACCAAACCCAACACACCAACCCCCCTTCCCCCTCCCCTCCTTTCCCCTCCCCTCCTCTCCCAGTATTAGAACTAATCCACTCCACCCTCCCCTCCCTCCGCATCCCCTCCAGCACCTCCCGCGCATCCTTCATCTCCAACCGTCGTCCAAGAACTTTATTATGGAATAACTCCGTTTCCAACGCGTCGATCAGGGAGAGCTTGAAGATCCTGTGGTGCCGACAGTACGAGAGGATCAGGTTGGACCATTTGGTTAACTGGGCGTGTCGCGTTTGGAGGGAGGGTTGNTGTGGTGGGGGGTGGGGGGGTGGTGGTTGGGGGTTGGGTTGTCATGGTGGTTGTTGGGGTTTGGTGAGGTTTTGGGTGTGGGTTGGATTGGATTGGATTGTTGATTGCGGTAGAGGAGAGATTGGAGGATGGAGTGGTGTGGTTCTGATATCGAGGTCTTCGCGGGGCAACGTGGGTTTGAGGGGAGGGGTTCAGTTGTCAGCCTTGCAGGGTGGCCTGTGCTTACTGTACTCCATCTATTCGGGATTACTTCTGACCAAACAGAACGAACGGCTTGTGAAGAATACAACCTTGAAAGATTCACGAATCTCAATTCTCAAATATACTTCCAATTCGTCCAAAGCTTTGAGGAACCGCCGGTATATATACAACTCATCGCCCACCACAAGAATCGGAGCATTGATATGTACTGATCAAAGCAAAATTCCACTCTTCTCCAAAAGTTCAAGCCTTCAACGCCACATATAAATGCATGCCCCTAGGTCTCCGCAATCGACACCTGCTCCCCAAAACGCCTATGCTAAAAACCCGACGTAGAGTACTGTAAGCATTGCTTGCGCAATCCTGCCTATGTCCGAACATCCCCAAATAATACATCAACAATCTCATCTAGCATTGTGAAAGCAAGATGCACACTACTTTCGTTAGCATATCTAATCCATCAAGCACCTGGTGAAGGCAAGATCACAAGAAACCAAGAAAAGGGTATATAAAGAACCAACTCACTTCAACCTCGGATTATTAAATGTCGCGAAGATTCGTCGACTCGCAGCTTGAGCATTAACCCTCCCTACAACACTCGCTGCCAAATCTGGAATCAAAGTTGCAAGCATCAAACTTGCCTCAGTCCGGCTCTTGACCTTCTCTGATACGCTTCTTGGCTTCCCATCTTTCTTGAATTGACCACCAGGCCACATGGAATCTTTGAGTGTATTCACATACTTGATGATTGCTTCTTCAGAGATGATGCCTTTGACGTTATCGCGAACTTTCCGTTCGATGGTACCCCCTAATAACTGGTGGAGAACAACGACAACTGCTCGACCTCGTAACCAATTATTGCCACGATTAAGCTCAAAAACTTCCAGAAAGATGTCACAAATTGGTTTGACAAAAGGCTCAAGTTCTCGGTCCTCGAAAGCATTGAGTTCGGCTTCCGCTTCAGCTGCAGTGAGCGGATCTTCGCTAATGGCTGCTGGCATGGTGATTAATTGGCTAGTTGCAGCAGACAATAGATTTTGTCCGGCAACAGAAAGTTGATCCAATACAGGCAGGTTCCCAAGCAGATCTTCCATACCATCCGTGACAGAATTGTAAAATCTGGTCATGATGTCCGTCTTGTCGGTTTGATCATAGAGACCTTCAGTACCTGGGGCAATTGCACTCTGAGATAAGAAAGCACGCAGTTCTCGACTGCGACAAACATCTGGTAGAAAAAGGATCTCTCGAAGATAATTCTCCAGTGCCAGTCTTCGTTTGTGGAGAAAGTCACTTTGTAGCTTCATCACCATCCGTCGTCTTGGAAAGTCAAGATTTCGTACTGATGGGTATTTGATGCGCAGGTGCTGATGAAGTTCGTGGAATTCACTGTAGCGACGGGTGACAGTCCAGGTTGCTGCTGGCATCTGTTCGCCCGCTTTTCGCTGAACCTCAACGACATAAACGGCATACTCCCGGCCGTCGGGCTCTTTTCCTACCATAATAGATTTGATTTTGATGGTTGAGCGTCCATAGAGACTGTTATCACTCTCTTGAATCACATATTGCTGGCGCTGGAGCTCTTTACGTCGAATCTCCCTTTGTAGGCTTGCTTTTGACTTCCGAAGAATTCGGAGTTCTGCATTGTTATTGGTCAGCTCGGCTTTTCTCGTTAGTGAGTCAACAACTGCATCCTGAGCCTCAAGTCTATCGATATCGGTCGTGAGGGCAGTGATAGCTTCCATAAGGCCAAGATCCCCAGGAGCTGCTTCATGGACTTCCTCCTCCTCCTTATTTATGTCTTCCTCTGGATCATCGTGCTCATCTGACAAGAACTTTTGTTCATCGCCGAAGAGATCATCATCAGTAAAAACTCCAATTCTGGACGAAGTGTTGACAAGGCCAAGTGATGCAATACTTGGCTTCTCCGTTTTGTCGCCAAAGCCGAATAAATCAGCTCGCTTGTGGTCAATAGAACTTCGTGTGGAGTTGTTGCCGTTCGGTGAGGTAATGCTATGAGTCGAGGATTCAAGATCTTCACCGAACAATGACTTTCGGAGATCCTCCACATCAGGCTTGGCTTCCATGATATTGTTCAGAGCTGCTTCCATGGCTTCCACAACATTGTTGTCTGGCGCTCTACTGTGTGGTGCTTGATCTATGCTATGTATAGAATTGCCCATGCCATCGTTTTCAAACTCTTCGTCGTCAAACAATGGAGACGGATGATCATCGTCAAATGATCGCCTGGACTCAAATGAATTGTCTGGCGTACGAGGAGCTTCAGATCCTAGATCGTTAGTTGAAACAGCTGTACGGAGGAGATCCTGTCTTTTTGGAACTAGCTTTGCGGAAATTCTCGAAAGTGGTGCCGGCTTCCCTGAAATTACTTGGGCTGAAGCTGCTCGAACAGGGAGATTGGGCTTTTGGGCGGTGTCTATTCTTGATGGTCCAAGTGGTGACGGCTGTGACAGTTGCAAATTCGATGCTTCTTGGGAGGTCAGGCACTTGTAGAAAAGGTCCGACTTTCTGAAGTTGGCAAGGTGCTTTTCTTGCATTGACTCTAACGCCGCAGTCTGGGCTCGTAATACAGCTCTTCGGGCGAGAAAATATTGTTTTGGAGTTGCCTGTTTACCTGCCCTGAGAAAATCTCGGACTAATTGTTTTGATGCTTCCGAGACTTTGAGTTCTGGCTTCGACAAATATGCTTCATTGATCATTGCAAGATCTGTTCTAGCCGCGTCCGTCCAGGGAGCAATAGTTGCGGGTATCTCGTCTTCTTCAACAGACTCATCCTCTAATGGGTTTCGAAGCTCGTCAACCACCATCCAAAACTGAACCATGTGCATCAGATTTTGCCTGTCCATATATTCGATAAAATAGGACAGAGCAGAAGGGTCACGCAACAAATTAACTAAGGAAGCGTGCTCAAGTTTAGAGACTTGCGAGCCTCTCCGGGGTATATCTGATTGTGAGTTTCTCTCGCTACCAGCCGCCAAATGATTGACTCGCTGGTCCAATATGCGCTTGCCAATTTCTAACCGTCTTAGATATACTGGATCCTGGCCCTCCTGTATAGCGTCTCTTTTCAGCTGACTAGAAACCTCGCTTCGAAAGCGACGAGCATCTGAGAGGTTGTTGACCTTTCGAATAGCACGTACAAATTTCTCAAACCTGCGTTCATGATCTCCTGGTGAAATACGGGGAAATGGTGCAGTCCGTTGTGGCCGTGGAGCTGGAGACGCATGCTCATCTAAAGCCGCGCGTAGCTTTTTAACTGTTGATCTGTCCTGAAGCATTGTACGCCCCTAGAGTCTTGACATTAGTATACTCAATTTAGTATACAGAGGGAAGAGACATACGTAGGCCTCCATAACCTGGTTCCACGTATCAGGCTCAGCCAAAAGCTGCATCACGGGAGAGAGTACAGCGCAAGAAACTAGTTCTTGGATTAGGACACCCACAGCACGACTAGCGATAACCCTTTCCGGCAGCAATTTTGGTAGTAAATCCTTAGTGAGACCCCTCAAATATCCTTGCTGTGCCAACTTCGCATCTGAATACGCCAAAGAAGCCGCCGGGTGTAGTTTCCCCTCCTTGTATTTCCCAGCAATTGCCAAATCTAGCTCTTCCGACTCGGTAACCTGTCGGTTCAAGTGCTTCCCCCGCACCGCCCTCTCCGCCTCGTAGAAATCTTTGAAATGGGCTGTGAGGATTGGCACAAAACGAGTTGTCACAATCTCCGTAATATCCAGCTCGACGATAGCATCCAGCAGGTTCATGAGCGCAAGTCTGATCGTTTTGTCCACTTCGTTGATGAACACCGGGTTCTTGCTGATACTCGAGTACCACGTATTGACGAAGTCCCTCAATATAAACTCCAGGAGTTGGTCCAGCGCATTGGAAATCATGAAGGACTCGGGGTACAGTGGTTTCCAGTGGTATGCCTGCCGACTTCGCAATGCCGCAACTTCCTTATCCCATTCTGTCGCCACAAGGAACTTCGGTCCCCTGGGGCGGATTTGGCTGTTCCGTTCGCCATATTTGCTTCCTCGGGAGGTGGTGACGAGTAATCCGAGCAAACCCACGATGGGCAGGATGAGACCTAAGACGAAAGCGTAGCCCGCCCAGCGCAACACTGGCATCCAATTAACAGCATATCCCCAAGCAATAAATGTAGCGATACCTGCGAGAATCTCATCCCGTCGACTGAGGGCCATAATAAGAGTGACGGGAGAGAGGTGACTCGGGAGGCATATTGTTGTGTTTGGGTGGGAGCTTTTGAGAGGTGCAGGGGCCGAGGGGAAGGGACATGGAAGCCCAGAGCGGCGACGACTCCAGCCGAACATTCACTTACTTGACTTTGGACTTGTATGAGATATGCCTCTCCCCTCGACATTCACCATTAAACCAAGACCAGTGATGGCCTGAAAGTACTCTGTATGTCTGCTTTTGCTTCAATAAAAATCCGAACATTCACGCACATCTGAGCTTGATACCGATGCCGCTTTTCAGCATAGAGCTTCACTCATGAAAAGGCTCTTCTACGATATGCTATGCGAAAGATGTTTCTTGAAGGATTCTGATTATTCGTATCGGCAGTATATAAGCTACCAAGGAGGATCTTCCAGCCGGCGAAAAAGTGCCACAAATTTCTGTCCATTATTTCGTGTGACTTTCTGTCCCTCCTCCGTCTCGGTCCTCATAACCTCCACACACTCATCTGCTTCCTGCTCTGCTTCAGCCACCCTTTCAAAAGAAGGGTGTTTATCGAAATGCTCCACCATCCACAAATGCAAATCCTCAACGTCTGTAATGGTATAGATAATTCCTCCTGGACGAACCACGTACGCATACTCCGAATTCAATGTTGTAGACACGATACGAGCCTTGTGTTTTCTTGCTTTAAAATGGGGGTCCGGAAAACAGAGAAAAATCTTCGATAGTTGATGTTTCTTGAAGAAATTCGGCAAGAATTTCATACTGTTTGCTCGTAGACAGGCAGCATTCTGGTATAGTTTCTCGTCGGCAGATTGACTTCGAAGCGCTTTGATTCTTTCCTGGACGTATTCTGTTACTTGAGTTCGAATTTCCATTCCTGTGAGTTCTGTGTTAGCTTCTAAGACATCTCACTCCGATTTAGTATTTACCTAGTAGCAAGGTATTCGGAAGTTTGGGGGCGAGCGCAACAAGCAATCCTCCAAAGCCACATCCGATATCTGCCACCTCCACATCCTGTGTAAGCTTTCTTGAGTCTTCCTCCTCAATCGCAGTGGTTTGGGCTTCTTTCTCGCCTTCGTCGTTGGGCCTTTTTACGCCTTGGGACTCCACCGTGCCCTTTACAATAGACTTGGTGGGTTCTGCATATGGGGCATAGTAGGGTGCCCATTTCATGTGGGCTGGACTGATTGGGCTACGGAGAATTAGTTGATACTCGGCGAGATTTTGTTCAAAATGGCTTACTATTCCAAATCATGGTCGGAGAAAACATTGGCATGTGCCCGCTGTCTGTAAAATTTCTTCTTGGGGAGCTCCGTCGTAGTGCCCTTTTCTCTCGAATTCTTATATTCGGCTCTCTTCTGGCGTTTGTTCGGTGGGCCAGCCATGGTGATTGAAGGTTGGGAATGGTGGGCGATGTGGAATTGGAGGGGTTGAGGAGAAGAGGAGGAGGGGAAAGGGACGAGGCTACTCGAGGCTGACGGAATATTTTTTTCACTAGCGAGACGTTATCGTAGAGCGACCAATCACAGTCTGTCTACTTGAACTGATAGAGACTGGGATCCCTGGGATGGGATGACGGGAACCCGGCACGCCGGACCTTACTGTAGCGGTACGAGTAGTGGAGGTGGAGATGCCTACCTGATACGCACTGCGCAGAGTCAGCGGCGTCATGCCATGCAAGCAAGCGCTGGATCCTTTCTCTTGGACATTCCCTCCCAAAGTCACCTCGCGACAATACAGTAACTTGCGATTCTTACATGACCTCTATTTATTCTTCATGCCCACTAGTCCTCGACATGCCAGAGCTCCACTTTCCTTTACTCCACCATCACTATCACTATCGCGATCCATCTCCATCTCTTCATTCCTGAAGGCGTCCAAGTCTGATTGCTCCACTTCATTCATTTTACCAGTACCAGCCGGAACCTTGCAACCATTGGATATTTACTCGGTACTCGTACCAGCACCATTCCAACAAGATCACATATCTTACCCCTTTCGTTTTCGCTTTCGCTTTCCCTCTCCCTCTCCCTCTCCCTCCGGTTTGCTACATAGGAGCAACTGCAACTGCACAAACACCACATTACCCGATGATGACTTGGTCCTCGATATTGCCAGAGAGCTTCTTGTTCATTGAAATATGGGCTGTTCGCATATTTGTAAGTTCCCGATTTACCAAGTAATCAGCCCTGCCGAATCCCAATTTCTTAACATTAATCGCAGCTTCTCCTCGGCTTCATAGCAATTGGTCCATGGATACTCTTGATAGTTTACGATGTACTCTTATACATTTTCCGAACTGCAACCTACGAGATACCATATGTTGGTGGGAGAGCAAGAAATCGACCGCGCCCTCGAGCACCCAGTCTTAGTGAACGACCCAGTGGAACCAGACGGAGATTCAGTCTTACTCTACCAGGAGCTCAAGCCCATACAATAAGTGACGTGGCAGATGCGGTGGATGGAGTCAAGCAGCGGATGCAGCGACCAGGGAATCAAAGGACCAACAGTAATGCGATTGATGAATACCATAATGAGGGAGCTACCTGAAGCATTCATTCATAGCCGTTCAAGTACTTTGATAAGATCTCCCGTTACTCCCATTGCTGTTACCTCTCCACCTGCGGCTGCTCCCTGGATAACCAAAGGATTTGCTCCATACCTTTTTGTGTAGAAGCTTATAATGTTGTCGCTTCCCTTAAGTGCTGCAATAGGATGTGATCGGTCGAAGTTCTCCAAGCCAACCTTAACCTCTTTCTTGCCAACATCAATGCTTCCGACAAATCTCACCACCTTGCCTTCTTTTTCCGCGGCAACCTTGGTCTCCTCCATCTGAGAATCAAATTCTGGAAGTCTCTGCAAGAATTCATCACCACTGGCCACACTCTCCAACTCCTTGGGGATCAAGCTTTGAACTGGGAAGGAAGTGGGTGATTCGACGGGTAGTCCAGCCAGTCTTGCCAGGATCGTCAGCTTTCTCGCAACATCCAATCCATTCAAGTCATCTCTTGGATCTGGCTCAGTATATCCCAGCTCTTTCGCCTTGGTCACCTCGGCGGACCACTTTCCACCCGAACCTTCCGTGGGCGCAAATGAGTTGAACAAGAATGACAATGTACCACTGAAAACACCCTCAATTCTTGTCACCTCGTCTCCTGTGTCAACCAGATCCTTCAATGTAGAAATGACTGGAAGGCCAGCTCCTACTGAACTCTCGTGGTATATTTTGGCGCCAGATTCAGAGGCTGAAGTGAAGATGTCCTGCCATAGCTTGTATGAGCCCGAGAAAGCTTTCTTGTTTGGCGTAACGATACTGATTCCCTTCGACAGGATGTGCGGATAGTTGTCTGCAACAGCTTGTGAGCTTGTGTTGTCAACGAGCACGACCTTCGCTGGGGCAGCAGCCAAATAATCGACAGCCTCAGTTAAGGAGAGGGTCTTCTGGGTTGAGCCGTCGAGTTTCGCAGCGAGATTCTCATATGGTAGGGCGGTGTATTCGGTACTGTAGAGGGATTTTGTACTTCGAGAAACGAAGATGAGAGATAACCTGGGGGAGGATGGCCTGGTTGCGAATCGTTTGGTGAGGTCTTCGAGTTGTGACAGGAAGCATTTTCCTACCCCACCAGCACCTGGATTTTGTTAGAAGTGGGTGCTGCAGAGACACCAGAGGGTGATGACGTACCAATAACAGCAACGAAGACGTCTCTAGTCGGTGCCATCTTCAATTGAACCTGAAGAGTTATTTTCGTAACTGGAGGGAATGGAAGGAGTTGTTGAGGAGGTCTTGAATTTTGGCTGTCGCGCTGCAGGGGCGGGGCTGTACTGTCACGTGACTGACTCCGTTGCAGGACTCGCTTGCAGATGATGTTATTACATGATCTCAAAAGGCTTACGCCTCTCGCGGTTCAAATAAACTCTTCGAAGCTTAATAATTGGCCATTGGCTATTTTTCTTTTGCCATATGGCACTTCGAAGCCTTCTACTAAATATGTTGTTAATTAATAGTACTTTTTCTCGAAGAAATACTGGTATAGAAGAGACCAGCGGACGATGCTGTGCGGGGTCAGAGTGGCCGATCTCGCTCCGGATGTCTGCCTCGCTCAGCACAACATCATCCATTGGATGTGTCAATTCCAATAACTTCATACAATGCTTCACCTCTGAACATAACGGCAAGGTTAATCAGAAGGTTTCCGTAACGGACGAGGAAAGAGGCTATCATTACCCGAGTCTTTGAGGCCTTTGTGTCTCGCTTGGACGTGTGTGTGGTTTGAATAATTCATCGTCTTGCCGTTTCTCATTCCGTTCACTTCGTTTACAAGTTCATGCTTTTTTGGAGATAGTGGCTTCTTCTCCGGCAAGAGATAAGTGCTTTGGTACCTCACTTGTGATGGGGAATGTCTTCTCGGGCTTTTGAAAGATTTATGCACTGCGCTTGTGTATTGGAGGGGGAGTGTTACCAGAGTGCAGAACTTCCTTTCGATTGGGCGATTCCGGGAGTTGTGGCAGTTTTGGAGGCTTTAATAGGATTTCATATTGTTGCTTTGCGACTTGCTTCTTTTCTTCAAGGGCTAGGTGGTTGAGAGCTTGTGGCTTCAAGTGGCAGTGAGTGCGTAAGTTTACGCAGGCGAAACTTTTCACCAATGGCTACATAATTTCGCGTTGTCAGAGATGACGACTATCAACCTTACCTTTTTTGTCTTGAAAGATAGTTAATGACTATCAAATGCGCAGCAGCAACAGAACACAAAGCAAAACACGCGAATGTGGTCATATGTTTTCAACTATTGATTCTCAACGCAGACACTCGAGTTCGGGATTGGATCCTCCAATGTGTTTCCCCCTCAAAAAGACTAGAACAGCGAGAGGCTCAGATCACTTTCCTTGCCTTGTTGAGAGCGGTACCTACTGATAAGGTAGGGCTATCTTTTCTGATCCTTGAACGGGACCTCGATGACAATTCGGAAGATCTTGAAGCTGATCTTCTCTCCAATGTGGCTCGCAGGCTTTGAGTTCGGGATCTGAGATCAATATATCTCATGTTCGCAATTGCTTGCTCTTCTCGGTCAAGATCGATTTCTTTCTGCCTCAACTCAAGCTCTTTTCTCTTCAGCGCAAGTTCGCTTTCAGCATTAGTGATCTCTGCTACGTAGCGCTCTCTCGGCGTCGTACAGTTGCTCTTCGACGTCCTCCAGGAGTTCGCTTTCGTTTGAAGAGGTCTTATCTTGAACGTGTGCCGGAGAATGAGATTCAATCTCTACTGACGGTTGCAAATTCTCCTGGGGCCACCCCACAGTTTTGTCTATCTGTTCATGCCGGAGTGGGGACATGCTCATCGGCTCATCTTCTTGGTTAAGGATGGATTCGCAAGACTTGCCAACTTTGCTGTATTTTTCAGCGACGAGTCTATCTTTAAGTCTCGGTTGGCTTAAATTGTTCGAGTTGTCTACAAAGACCTCTTGGCCCTCGCCTTTGAAATCCCACTTCGCTGGAGGTTCGATGGAAGCCTCTGTGACTTCGTTGTCTCCTATATTGGAACACACTTCCCAATGTGATGTTTCCCATTCCTGGTCGGTATCATCTTCAATATGGTCGATCCGAGTCACTTGTTGGCCATGATGCATTTCTGGCATTTCTGGCCACTCTTCATCAAAACCGTCGATCTTGTCTGTCGCAGATGCAACGACCGGACACTGGCTTTCAGATTGTCGCACATAATACCAGCTTTCCAGAATCTTCATGGCGTTCCAAGGAATTGGTAGCGACCATCTCTGTGTAACAATCTCGCGGATAAACTCGCCAGTCTTTTCTGCGCAATTTCTCACCCTTGCACTACCTCGAATAAAGATGTTGCGCATTCGCAGTCCTTTCCCCTTGACAAGATACAATGTCAATCTTTGTTGCATCTTCGTGAGGTGATGGAGTCTGATTCATCCATCCGGATGTCTTTCTCGTCCGTATTACACTCCCAATCGCTATCGAAAATAAAGAGATCTCTCCCCCTCCCACCTAACGGCCTAAGAACCGCAGCCCAAGTCTGCCAGGGTCTTCTCTTCCAGACTGAATCATGCCCCTCATCCCAGCTATCGTCAAAGGCATTGAAAATCGCAATTTTCTGTGCCCATTCGATTGTCACTTGGGGGCCCTTATGCCAGTCCACGAAGCATTTGAAGCTGCGAGCATCATGAAAGCCTCGCCATTTCTTCCTTGTTGACCTATTCTGAAACCCAATGGGGTCCAGCATTAAGTCCCAGTCGTCGCGCTCCTGAACGTGTGAGTAAGCGAGGGCTCTCAGGAACCAACTCTGTTCGCTTGCATTTGAGAAGCCGTATAGACGAGGTGGCTCTAATGGATTGTCGCGCGTGATCTTGTTCTCTTCCTCGATGTTACCATCTTTTTTGGGCCCGACCATTCTCAATCCTGTATTCTTGGGCCATTTGTACTCTTCCCCCTCAGGGAGTCTTCTCTTGAGCCGGGCAATCTTTACCTTTGCCTTTGCCATCATTGCTGGTTGGAGAATTCGGTTCGGGTAATCCAATGATATAATTTTGATGGAAAAGAGAGATGGGTTCTTCCTGTGAAAAAAATATCTGTTTGATTTTCTTGAGATGCGGTTCTTTGCATTAGTGCCGCTGCATGGGTGTCCCGTTTTGTGATGTGTGGTTGACGATAATGGTTGTTATATTTTCTTTTTCCTTGGGTTCGCCTCTACTGTATTGTATGATGGACGTTCCACCACCGTTTGAATATAACCGACATTATCGTACTTTTCTTGATGGTGTCTAATCTTCGTGATTTTAGTTCTGGATTTCGCGTACGTGCTGAAATTTTTGTTTAACTCAAATACTGTTATTCGGAAAGAGCATATGGGGCTCATTTTAAAAGGGTGGGTGTAAGGCTGGGGACTCGGCGTTTGCTGTTTGCTCTGGCTTTCGGATGACGAGCGAAGTTGCAGCAATGCAACTGCCCGTCTTTTTTCCTGCTGATGGGCTGTGATAGCCACGCTTTTTTTTGGTACGTGTGATATCGGTATTTTGTTTGTTATATTGGGCGGATAATTTATCCTAAGCGTCTAGGTCGTTATCAAGCGTCAAGATGAAAACGTAACACTATAATATAATAGAGTAGACTTGCATAAGCAGAACTTAGGCTCAAGGTCTTAAACTTTTAAGAACTGGCGTTGTTTATATCTAGACTTTCTAGGTTTTGTTGCATATCGCACTTTTGAACCAGTTTAAAACAGTCCAAAAAAAGGTTTCTGAAGCTCAGTTTAGATATGACTTTTGGAAAGCAACTCCGCTTCTAAAGAGGCCCCCAAAACCGTTTGAAATTGCGATATGCAACAAAAGTTCTGCTTATCAATTTGTTGCACATCGCACTTTTAAATCAACTCAGAAATGGGTTTTGAAGCTCAGTTTAGATTAGACTTTAGAAAATAAAACCGCCTCTAAAGAGGCTCCCAGAGCGTATTGAAATTGCGATATGCAACAAAAGTTCTGCTTATGAATTTGTTGCACATCGCACTATTGAAGTAGCTCAAAAAGTAGTTTCTGAGGCTTAGTTTAGATATAAGGATTTGGGAATTAAGCCCGCTTCTAAAGAGGTTCCCAGAGCGTATTAAAATTGCGATATGCAACAAAAGCCCAAGTTGTCAATTTGTTGCATATCGCGCTTGGGAACTAGCTCACAAGGTGGGTTTGGGAGCTTAGTTCAAATAATATGGCTTTGGAAAGTAAACCCTTTTTGAACCCGCTTCTAAAGAGGTTTCCAGAACGTGTTGAGATTGCGACATGCAACAAAGATTGCTGTAAGCTTGTGAATTTGTCGCACATCACACATTGTTTACGATATCTCAGTAACTCCATTTGACGAAGAATTGATTGACTCGTAAGAAGCATGTCTGGAATAGCTGCAAACGTTTAAGAAGTATGCGGAAATGTAAGCATGATCATAGAAATAAGATTAATAAGTACTGAATTTAGGGGTCTAAGAATTGGACAGAAAGTTACTCGATGGATGATGAGGAAATACCGTTATATACTACGCAATCCTTCTACTCATACGGAGGAATGACATGGAAATGAGCCACTAGGTATATGTGTCCGAGGGGTTTGAAAACTATTTTTATTGGGGTTGGGAAAGGGGCGCATTGGAGCGAAAAAGCCACATGTCAAAGACGAATTATGGGGACCTATTATGGCGTCGTGGGTTTGAGGTGATGGACAGAGGTTTGTAGCTAAGCGAGACCACTGATTTACACATGATGAATCTCAGACTGTTGCATACTTTGATAGTAGCGGAACTTAGAAAAGCACGAGAGTCTTATTGAATATTTTAGTGCTGCTAACCTGTGAGCTTTTGATATATCGAAACTGAATGTACTATAGACGTGTAACTATATATTTCGTTCACCTTTCTTCTTACAGTACTATCCCATACCTCGCTACCGAAATAAAGAGATCGATTGTTGATTTAATCATCACAATGGCAGCCTGAAAAGCTCTTGGGTGGGCTTGTCAACTTGTTATCGAGTTTCGGAGTGTTGAGAAAGGCCTTGTAATACATATGGTCTCTGTATACACATATGTAGGTTGGAATAGTATTCTACTAAAAGCCTCGTATAACTAAAATAGATGTGTACATCGTATAGGTAGCGTAGAATGACTATTGCTTTCTATAGTCAATAACGTATGTATACTAAGATGCTTGCATCACTTGTGCTAGAGGTCTAGTATTATAAATCTTTGTAGCAAGCATGGAGTGATACCTAGGTCTCTTATGAAATTAACTTTGTAGTATAGATGTTATCTGGTGATCAAAGTTTTAATGGATAAACTAGAGAATCACGTATTAAGGAGTACATTCATTTAACTTAGTAACCCTTGGAACTTACGAGCTATTATCTTGAAGTTCTTTTACTAATATTTCACACTTTGGTAAGCCCTCTGGGAAATCGAGGCCAGATGTGTACGAAAATATCTGACACCCGCCGCGGGCCGTCCTAGGGTATAAAACTATCCCTAGCGCGTATATTTTCGTATACCAACAGTAGGCGCAAAACCTTAAATATCCTACTAAAGACGTAGTTCTTTATCTACGAGTTTACGCGTTTACTTGTTTATAGGCAGGGAAGGGAGAGAGGCGGGGGTATAGGGGTATTATAGAAGGAGAGACTTATAGGAGGGCAAAGTAGAAAAGTACTTACAGAGAGGGATAGAGGGGGAGGGATAGGTAGAGAGGGGGAGGAACAGGTAGAGAGGGGGAGGGACAGGTAGAAACAGCTAAGTACTTACAGGTAGGTAGGGAGGGAGAGGGACAAGTGAAAGGCCAAGTGCGAAGTATGTTTATTCTTCGCTTGTATTTGGGAGATACCTACTTACTATGTTATTTCAAAGTCACGAAAACTGTCACCCAGAAAACATCCAAATATCGTCAAGAATATCAACTCATTAATCATTATCGTGCCCTATTGGTACATCAAAGAAGAAAGATTTTGTTCTATGTACGTACGGGTATTGATTCATCATCAGCGGCACGCTCCCCTCGAATTATTGTGACAGCAGCAAAAAGAAAAACAACGCCCAGGAAATACACAATCTGCTATCCAGCGCAAGAAAAGAGCCCGCACCCGTATACTCCGCCTGAGGTGCCTCCGTACTTGTACCATTCGGTCGTTTCTGCGAGAAACCAGGAAGAGGTACCGTGGAAGACATCGGGTCCTCCGGGTCCTCCTCCGGATGCGTGATTTCACGATAAAGCTGACGCTCACCGAAGGTCGGCAGGGACGTGATGTCTTTCTGCAAGGTCATGTCCTGGGATCCGACTGTGAAGTTGAGACTGGGGAGTTCTTTGAGATCTACCTCTGTACCGTCCAGCTGTCAAGGAATACATTAGCATATGAGCGGCGAAGGAAAAGAATAAAGTATGGTTGCAGATCTCACCTTTTGAACTCTCCAATCCAGATTCTCCTTCAAGTATTGCTTTACAGCAACAGCATCACCAACATCAATATCAGCATTTTCGACTACCTTCGTAAGACTGATTTCATCGTAAACTGGCATAAATGGCCAGTCCGTAATGTTTTTGAGAGGAGGAGGCATGAGATGCATACTGTCCACTCGAGTATCGGTAAATGGCCATTCCGCTGGATCTTCAGGCACACATCCTACGAAGATGCTAATGACGAAATAGGCTCCTTTGAGCTCATATTTGTTGACCTCGATGCTCACAGCCCATTCTTTGGTTTCTTCTCCAGCAGTTCGGCTAGGCGTGTTATATCTGCGGCGAGTAGCAGGAGCCGCGGGCGGGGGATTACTGAATACCCCGTTTGGATCGTATTTTGCGTTGACTTGTGCTGTGACGTTGGCTCGGAGGGCCTCCGGGGTTTGATTCCAATCTTCGATTTCCGGCCAGGAGTAGCCGAATATGGAATATTGGTATGCTGCTGCGGAGGTGTAGACGCTCCCCTGAGCATTTGCTGTAAATGGGTATAAGGGTGTGTCGGTAGAATCAATGTTTCCGAATGGAATTGACATGGTTCCTATAAGATTTCAAAGTCAGTATAGCCTTTTGAAGAGTATCTCGAGAGTGGACAGAATATGAATCAGTGAGACCGTGTTAAGGGACATAACAGCGTCTTGGCTCCATGATGCTTAAGAGAGAAGTTGGATTGGAAGAATTGGAAACTCACCAGCTTCACCGCCGATGGGTGTCATCAAATTGCCAGGGTTCATCGCCATCCAAATCGCATAGAGTCGGTCGATATTACAGTGGAATACCCAAAAGATTGGGTCAAACGCAGAGTATTCCGTAGGCCCCATTGTACCAAATGCACCTGCGATGGTTAAATGGATTTCATTGTGAACCCATTCAATGGAGGTTCCACCTGCTGCAGAGGTCGCGAATTCGTTGTACTGCGTGTTCTTGACGAGTGCATCCCACTAACACCATCATTAGCCTCAACAACTTATCTTGAGGTTTTCTGAATGTGCCTTACGGTTCTTTGCATTAAATTTGCTTTTCCCAATAGATCGTTGATAATATCCGGTCTGTTTCGTCCATCGGGGGCATTAGACTCCGGCCGTCGAGAAGTAGTTGGTCTTCTTGCTATCGTCTCAGGGAAGTGAGCTACTTCCAGTGGCTTTTGCCATGTGTATTGATATAGTGGATTGTTAACGGTCTGGACTCCAGTGGGTGTATTGATTTCTACGGTTGCCCCATTCATGACTGGAGGCATCTGAGGAATTGACGCGAAGTCCCAGAAAGGGAATCTCAGGTTGTCTGCAGCATTTTGGTAAACTGCCTGATCTGCTCCAGTATATTGCACGGCAATAGTCTGAGCCCATGAGGCCATAACTTGCTGCTTGTATTTAGCGATAGTTGAGAAACGGGGAAAGCTGAACTAACCTCAATAAGCACCATGTAAATAGTGTGCCAGCTGAGAAACAAAACAGATCCTTTTATGTGTTTTAGCAAAGCCCTCTTGACCCAGCAAGCTGCAACGAACCATGAGGACAGTAACCTTTCCACCAGTTAAATTGCGCGTCAGCGTACTGGGCGAAGTTATTATATGGTACGAAAGGTCTGCCATGAAGACCCGCGATCCCAAAAAAAGACAATTGCTGGCCCTCGTCAACAGCTTGCATAGCAGTGAAAGCTTGTATAAACAGTGACCTGAAGAAGACGTGTGTCAGTCAGGTGACAAATCGGAACCAATGGGATGTAGGACAAGCTTGCTCGACTTACCAGGCGGGTATATCGTTTTGAAGATCGAGAAGATTCCTCCTTGCTGGGCGCGCTCCCTCCGCGGTGACGCCAGTCTGAACTCCAGTCATGGCGATGTAGCTATCATCAGTTTGCGCGTGCGCACTAAGCCCGAATAGAGGCAGAGTGACGGCTAGCCAGTTTATCCAAAGGATGAGATACATCTTGGTCAATTGTTGTTGAAGATGACGAAGGTTTGAAGGGGGCGTCCGCGTCTTTAATCTCAAAGCCAAAAGTTTGAACCTAAGAGCGAAAGTGAATTGGTCGGTCTCGGTTCGGCAAGGGGACGAAACAAGCCGACTTGTTCATCAAGAACGAGCACTTATATTGCGGCTAAGGCCAAAAATAGATGCAGAAAGGACCTGCAAAAAGGGGTGCGACCATATGAAGAAGAGATGAACTTGATCTTGCAGGGTTTCACCATGCACGTTGAAATTAAGAGTGAGCTTAGGGAATATCCTGTAATATCTGAAGACTGAAACAGCAAGCTTCGTTTTGTTGACAAAGTCACTGGCCGAGTAACACCTATAAGCTTTTAATGAAATATGTATAGCTCTCGGATTGGGGGGTATTAATCATTATTTACTTACCTTCTTACCGTAAGCAACAACTTGTTTCTAGGTTGAACATATTACCACTAGATCTGCTTTCCGTCTATGCTCGGCAATATAATACGTTTTTAATCTGCAGATGTTACACAATCTATATTCACAAAAACGGGAACGGGAACGAACTCCCCACTAAACGTTAAGCTGGAACACTAGACAGCACGAAATATAAATCTTCGAAAGTGCTCCCGAGAGTTGCCAAACTTGGTAAAACCCTTGAAAAGCACTCACATTGAATAAGAAAAGCGGGATTGAATAGTCTCATAGTTCCCATCCTCTCGAATAATTCGTGGTCGTCCTAGCTGTTCCACATCATAAAACAGATTGATCAAACGTACTGAAGATCATCCAAGTGATCAACACAGGTGATCTGTATTAATAAGCTTATTGACCCAATGAAGACAGAGCAAAGGGATACTTACTGCCGTATTTCTTGCTAACCTGTAGGTAAGGCACGGTTCATGGATCGACATCGTTCCTCCATGATCGTCCAAATGCTGGTAAAGTTTTGCATTTTCGTGTAGTAATATAACTCAAAGACGATAGTGTTTTGCATGTTGACCGATACGAACGCAACTTGCCGTTGGGATGCATATCCTGACTTTATATATTGTTGGGTCGTAGGTAGGTCTACGAAGATAAATTGATTAAAGCTCCGAAAGCTCCGCTTACCCGGGAAACCTTACCGGCACTGAGAGGAAATTGCGTAACACTTATACTTCATACTTCGTAATAAGAGCATGATCCGTACGCTTTGAACTGTCAGCAAATGAAAGGATCATCAAATATGTAAGAAGTAGAAAGAGACATTGGCGGACATTAGACTATGATCCGAATCGGCCTTGTACGGCCAGGTGCAGCGAATTCGCATTTCGCTTCGCGTACCCATATTTCATGTAGTTGAAAAGCTCTGAAAATCCGGTGTTTCTTGTTGATCCTGCCATGTTACTGTAAGGTACTTACTATGCAACTCTTGCTAATACTTCGAAGTACTTCTGGTTTGGTTATGTAGCTAATTTTGGTGCTGTCGCAGGTAAATAGGTCGTGGTACTGTACGAGTGCAAAAGGGCTCAGACATGCCGGAGTGGGCCCGCAATTCCGTTGCTCCGCCAAGATTGAGACGTCTTCAGCTATACAAAGCTACAGTTGATTATAGAAATTAATTTATTCTGCAATTGGATCTTGTCGAATGATTTTGTCTTTGGAGAAAAGTATCAATTGAGAGTGGCGAATGGCAAAAGCATGGCAAGCCTTATCTGCGGGTGCATCGTTTTGCGTTCATAGAAGATTGGAGTGGCTTAGATCTCTTCTTCTTGAGAACCTTTCCCTCTGAGAGATTACTTGCGAGTCCCAAAGAGGCTGATGACGGAAGCCCTCTCATTTATTGCAGTTGCGGGTTGAAAGTTAGCATGTTCTATCTATTGCATATTGTTAGTTTTGCATTTTCTCGTACGAAGCCCAGGCTAACACCACGAAACTCGTTTCTCAGAAAAGTAAGATTGCATTAAAAGGGTGTATGGAAAGAGCATTTTAAACATACCTGTTAGCGAGGAAGCTGTGAGAGGAATAGCAACATAGAACATCTCAAGATGATTGAAGCACGCCGCCCCGAGGATTTTAATTTAAACATGCCGCGTAGGTGAGAAATCAAGAAGTCATAACACCTGGCTAGTTTCGCGATTGAGTTTGTACTAAGGGATAGGTACGGCACACGAGATACTGTAAAAGTCATCCAGGACCCATCCGCGTTGAACGTTGAAAGATAGTTTGTGGACGCAGAAGGAGCGTGCTCAACTTCCGAACAAAATGTGACCCAAGCGCAAGTGATCTCCATTTTTTGCTGAATGGGGTCTAGTGCTATGCAATGGTTGAAGCTATTCAGGCTTCCCGCATGCGACCCACCAGCCCCCGCCAGTAGAATCGTGGTGGCCACTATGGATTGCCTTTTTCGTGTTTCATTTAATTGTAAGTTTTCTATAACTTTCTGCTCCAAATAGCCTCCATGGGGCTTACTGTCTAAGATGTTCTTTTGGTGCTACTCCGGCAGCATCCGCAGCTCTGCGGTTCTGTAAGACCTTTGATATTTGAGGCCATGAGAATCCGTGATGTGACGAAAGAGAGCTTCTTCAGAAACTCCACAGTTGGACTCTTTGGGCCGCAGAAATACTTATCACTGTAAAGTCAAGTTCAAAGTGCATACATAGGTAAAAAGGTTCCATTAATTTACTACATTTCAAAGTCAAATTACGTATACAGGTAGAAAGGCTTCATTACTCTACTTTATCCCAAAGTCCATAATTTCAAACGATCCGGTGTTGCTTACGCGGGTTGCTTGCCGAGTCGTTAGAGCTAGACAGGGCCCGATCTCTCTTGCCTGTAGAACTAGAATTTGTGCCTAGAGTGTTAACAGGAGTAAAGGAGAATTCGATATAGATAACCTACTAGGTACGGATTCAGTATCAGGGGGGATGTTCCTTCTACTATCAAACCACTCTTGGATATCGCATCCCTTCCGGCCAAGTTCGAGATATTCCTGCAACTTTCCAATCTCATCTGGTGCCATAGCATGTACGGAAGCTCGTAAAATCATTTCTACATCGTAAAATGACTTCGAGCGCTTCTTGTCTTGATCGGTGATCGAATTGTCAATCATCCATTGAGCCCATGAATACTTATGCTCCGGATCGAGAGTTGGAGGCATAGGGCGACGGTAGAAGGCAAATTCCTGTGGAGCAAAAAGACAATTAGCGTATTGTAGATACGGGTAGGATAAATTTGCTAAGCGAACAAACCTGGAGGGAACTTACTTGTTGCAAGCGCGCCTTTTGGTTCTTCAAAGCAATTCTGACCTTGCACTCCGAAAGAGAACGGATCGTATGATTATACGTAGGATTACTGAATCCCAACTAATGTAGAAGAGTATTATACCGTGTAAGGACCTGAAGGTCTTGCGTGTTTGTAGAACCCAATTTCGGTCTGAATACGTTGAATCTTTGTGAATTGTCGTGTACTCAATGAAATTGGTTGTCTCCGAAGTAGAGACAATAGAGCTATGCCATCAATTGTATGTAACGCTACTTCAGACGGCAATCCAAAATGATGTTCCTTAAGGCGAAGTGCATCCTCATTACGCAGATCCTTGTAAGGTACACGGAACCAGGTTCCATCGTGCTGCTGTACATCATACTCGAGTGGTTCTCTGTTTGGGGAATCGATCGTATATGGGGGAGATGGGTAATCGAAAGTTTGTAGATGCCAAGAGTATGGGCTTCAGAGTCGTTCTCTGGTGGAGGAGGACAGTTGATGAAGGCTGAACCAGAAGCTTTTGATCGCCTTGGAGGCGGCATATTGTTGCTTGTTCATATGCGTAGTATTGTGAGTGTTTTGTTATATGTGAACAAGCTAGGACAGGAAGCACACTTTAGTCAGCAAAAAGTAATATACCTAAAACCTTACCAAACAACGGTAATTATGTAAAAAGGAATAAGAATATACCTACCTAGGTAGGTACTTAGAATGATAACTTACTTAATGTGAGAAATAAAGTCTGTTAATATAGGTAGTATAAGATATATACCTAGTATACGAGTAAGTTTATATAATTAAGAAATAAATATTTATAAGAGAGACGGGTATTACTCTATAAGATATATACCTAAGTTATAAAACGTTATCCTAAAGACCTTATATAACTAAATTAATTACTTATTAACTTCGGAGTATATGATAATTAAGTCTTTATAGTAATACATTATATTATAATTATAAAATAACTTTTCAACTAATTAGGATTTAATTAGTTTTGGATTAAATCTTTTTTTTCGACTTTTTTACTCTCTCGCTAGAAGGGTTAGTAATACTAAGCCGGCGCGATACTAAGCTAGCGGTTCTGGATTAAATAATTAGTAACTTAATAATTAATAGTCGGAATAATCTAATTCAAATTCTAATATTATGTCACGAATCACGTGTTACCACGGGAGATAGTGAAGACCAGGAGGCGCCCTGACAGGTCGAGCATTATCATAACTCTTATAGCAGAAGGGGATCCTTAGGCTAGCTAAGCGATCCATGGATTTCGTCGGATTAAAGTACCACGTGACCATGATCGCTTCAGTCGCCTGAGTCGCCTGTCGACTGAAGCGACTGAGGCGAGCGACTAAAGCGATTAGACAGAGAACGAAGGTTCTATATAAGACTGGCACGTCTGCCATTTAGATAGGAGCTTCGTGCTCAACTTAGTTATCAATCTTATCATATTAGTTTGACATCTTTGATACAAGTAACGAGTTCACTTCCAAGTGAACAACCCGATAGTCTTCTTCTTATCATAGCATACCAACCAGCGAACACCCAGCCAAGTTTAGTTAGCCAGTTTGAGTATTCGTTACATATTATTAGATAATTATAAAGTAACAGATCTAAGATTAAATAGTATTTTTAATAGTTAGTTATTATAGTATATATAATTAAGTAGTAGTTAGTTAGTAGAGTTAGTAGTTAGCCTTACTAACACTAAATAATATAGGGTATATAGTCTACTACTAATTACCTAAATAGACTATAAATAGATATAATAAATATATATTTATATAACTAGACTATTTAATTAATTTAGAACTATTAGGAAAATAAGTAATTATATTCGAATTTAGTTTCTATTTAACTATAGCTACTAATAACTTAGGGTTAATATTTATATTAGGGTTAATATTAGCGAGCTAGTTAATGGTCTAAATAGCCTTATTTTATACTATATTTTAACCTTTATTTTAACCCTTAACCTTAACTTTTAGTAGCCTCCTATATAGCTTTTTACCCTAAGATATAAGATCTTATCTTTTATATACCTTTTCGGCTTTCTTATACTTCTTTCGAAGTCTCCTTTACTTCTTATTATACGCTCTCGTCTCGTCTTTTTCGAGCCTTTCTCGCTTCTTAGCTAATTTATCCTTAGCGCGCTTCTATCTCGCTAGCTTATTATTAGCCTTCTTTTAGATAGATTTAACTCGTTTTACTTCCTTTTACTACTCCTTCTTAAGACATCCTTTAGCTCTTATAAACTCCTTTATTACCCTCTTTAATTCTATATATTCGTTCTTCTTATAATAAGTTTATATATCTTTTAATCCCTTACTCGAAGTAAGTACTTTACTTCTATTACTTCTCTTAACGTGTTTAGACTAGTCCCTTTTATTAATAATCGGAACCTAAAAACTATAAAAGTCTTTCTTATTAGCTCGAATAAGTCGTTTAGATACTACTCTATATTAAATAGTAATTATTTTAGCTCCTTTATAAAACTTATTATTATAGTATACTCGCGTAGGAGACGATATTTTATATTTATACTTATAAAGGAAGTTAGAGTATAAGTAGATTCCGCGAGTATTCTAGGGGATATATATAAAGGGGGTATTTTTATACTATTAAGGATTCTCTAGATGAGCTTATATATATCCTAACTAAGGATATACTTATAAATAAAATAACTAAAAATCTTCCGCGGACTAAATTTAAGAACTTTATTTAGCTAATTAACCTTTAAGATAAAAGCTCGCTTACTAGCTTACTTAATTAGGAGTCGTATAAAGTTAACCCTAAGCTTTAAGAGTTACTTAAAATTAGAATCGAATCTACTCTAGCTAAGGGGTAATATTACTTAGAGTATAGTATCCTTATTTTAATAAATTTAACTTCTATTGAATCTATATCTTTTTATTTATTAATTATTAAAAACTTATAACTATTATAATTATAATTAGTACTTTTTATTTATATTATTTACCTAGGGAATATACCTTAAGATGTAGTTACGCTCTCTAATCTAAGTCCTTTAATAAAGGAATACTACTAGAGTTATAATTAAGGGCTATATATAGCTTAAAGAAGACTTCTTTCTTTATTTAGACTTTCTTTATATAGATACCTGTTTTTTTATACTTTTACTAACTTAAGTAGTTAGTACTTATTTACTATAGTTTTTATAATAGCTTTAAATAAGTTATTATTTATTACTATTTTTATAATAGCCTTAAATTTATTTATAGAGGAATAGTAAAGTACTTTATTTAATTTATTTCTAGGGTATTATCTACTTAAAATGCCTTTAAAAATTACTATTTATATTTAGTTATTACCTTTAGTAGCTAGACGTTCTCTTAACTCCTTAATAGTACTACCTAAAGCTAGGAACTTAGTCTTAATATTATTAAAGGGCTTTACTTCCTCTATAAGTTTAGTATTAGTTTTTATAGGCGTAATAGTATTGTTTCTAGTAGTACTAGTTCTAGAAGACTCCCTAAATTACTTTCTACTAAGTACTATTATAGTAGGATACTCTTATAAGTAAGTAGTAATAAGGATATTATTAAGCTCTTTATATCTATAATACTCTAGTACTTAGTTAACTATAGTATAATATCTCCTAATTTATTTATCTTAAAAGTTATTATAATTTAAACTAAGATTTATTAAATATCTTACCTAGATTTTCTATTAGAGCCTTAAGGTTTATAAAGAATACCCTAAAGCTAGAGTATAAAGGGAGTATAGAGTAGTAAGAAAGGTTCATAGGTATAACCTTTAGAGTACTAGAAGTAGCCTATACCTATATATATACCTAAAATATTATAATATATACCCTTATCCTTATCTTCTCTATATAGTATAGCTTAAGTATAACTAAGGTAAGGAGTAATATAAACTTTACTTTATTAGTATACTCTTCTTAATTAGGATAGTATAGCTTTAGGTATATATAAATAGGTATAAACTTAACTATTATCTTCTTTAAGCTCTTTTTAAAAAGTTATAATAATAAGTTCTTTTTTAGCTTTCGTATTCTTACTACTAGGAGGTATAAAAATATTAGAAAGATCGACTCTAAAGGGATTCTCTAAAACCAAAGGAACCTTAGAAAAAGGCGACGATATATTAGGAGTAGGAGTAGAAGTAGGCTTATACTTATACTTAGGTTTAGGTTTAGGTTTAGGTTTAGGCTCATTATAGCGAATAAGGCTATTAGGTAATCTAGTACACTATTTTATATATTAGCTAGGTAGGGTAACGCTTAAAAACTAGATCTTAGATCGTAGATATTAAGGCGTGTTTATAAGGTTAGAACTACTTATAATAAGGCTATACTTACGCCTATATTCGAATTTTTAGTAATATAAGTATTTGGAGTATACGCGATATAATCTACTTTAGACTAGTAGGATATAGTATTAGTATTATAGTATTATTATAGTAGTAGTCTAGAGGTTAAAGAAGTAAAGGCTAGTACTAGTATTACTCCTTTTTACTTAATATAACTACTTCTTTTATAATTACTTTACTCTTTCTATACTCCTAGAACTCGTTATAATTCCCGCTATAATCGGCTAACTATAAGGTAACTTATAAATGCTATAACGAATTCTTATCTCCCTATCTTCTTACTATAGAATTAGGTATTCGCGGGATCTCGAACTAGTATAAAAAGTAGAATATAGCTATTAGTTTAGAAGGCGAATCTTAAACTTTATACGAATTCTAAAATTTAGTTAAGGTAGCTATTCTCTATTAAAATAATTAACTAAGACCTCTATATTTAGTAGTATTAGAAAAGTATATAATATTATATCTTTCTAATCTTACTAAATATTATCCTCGACTATTACCCTAAGTATAACTACCCTAGTCGAACGTTTACTCTTAGAAGAATAACCTATTCGCTTTCTAAATTAGATGGGTATAATAGTACTTAACCTCTCTATTAAATATTACTATATTATAAAAACAATTTAGATATCTAGTAAGGAGAATCTACTAAACTATTATTATCTTAATTATTAAGATAGGTAAGGACCTTAGATATCCTACATTTAATTACCTTACTTACTATACTATAGAAACTACTATTGCTATTATAAGGGATAAGTTAATAAATATAGTAAATATAGCAAGTCTTAGTTAAGGTATAGATTCTTTATATTCTAATGATTTCTAATTATAGTATTCGCTTATATAAGAATTAAGTAGGAAGGCTAGATAGATAAAAAATAAGGTAGAGGAAAACAAGATAAAGGAAAATAAGGCGATTTAATTAGAGACCTATTTACTTTCTTATAATAAAGTAGGGTATCTTTCTTAAGTAAGCTAGCTAGTAATTAAGAGAATATAGTAATAAGTATCTATTTTAACCTTTAATACTAAGTAATATAACTAACTATAAACCCTTATACTAAATTATACATATATATAAAGTTTTCTAAGTAGTTTTATTAGATTACTTTAGAATTTATACTTATTAAATATAATAGGAATAAGACTCGCTTATTTTAATACTAGCCCCTAATAATATAATCGCCTAACAGTAGAGCTTACGTATAGTTATAGGTACTTATAGCCCCTTATAGATCTAAAAAATACTATTAAAGTAACTAGTTAAACCTACTAATATTTTAGAAATATATACTTAATCTTAAGCTAATATAAGTAATATTCTAATATATTATATAAAATAACTACTAGATAAGTAATAGAGTTTATTAATAAAAACCTATCTTATAACCTATAATAAACTTAATATATACTCGTATAACTAACTTTTAATAACCCTACCTTATAACCTATAACCTACCTTATATACCTACTATAAACCTACCCTATAACCTACCCTATATACCTACTACTAACCTACACTATAACATACCCTATAACCTACCCTATAACATACCCTATAACCTACCCTATATACCTACCCTATACACCTACTATAAACCTACCCTATATACCTATAATAAATCTAAGAGCTACGCTAACGCTTTATCTACCTTAGTTAAGGGAGATTACTTATATACTTATATAAGCTTCTATTTTCTAGTGTAATAATACTAGGGACTATATAGTTAATAGGGTTATTTGTTATCACTACTAGCGCTAGTATTAGATAAGTGTAACGAATACTCAAACTGGCTAACTAAACTTGGCTGGGTGTTCGCTGGTTGGTATGCTATGATAAGAAGAAGACTATCGGGTTGTTCACTTGGAAGTGAACTCGTTACTTGTATCAAAGATGTCAAACTAATATGATAAGATTGATAACTAAGTTGAGCACGAAGCTCCTATCTAAATGGCAGACGTGCCAGTCTTATATAGAACCTTCGTTCTCATGATCGTCGATGGTCGCCGCGACCAAGACGACCTGGTCGTTGCAGTCGCTCGCGACCCAGCGATCAAAACTGGTCACG
>CAJVRM010000168.1:0-48599 GCA_911693285.1 Hymenoscyphus albidus | reverse complement strand
AGCAGCTTTCCTTTCCAACTCTTCAGCGGCGTCTAGCTCGTCAAGGGAGTTAAGACCCGCGAGAATCATCTTCTTCTCGCGAGCGAGAAGAAGCCTTTTCTGTTTGCGAATGCGGGCGACCCTCGCCATGGCCTCCTGGGCCTGGGCCGCGGCCCGCTCCTCCTCCTCCTCGAAGCGCTCCTTTTGCTTCTCAATGGAAGCCCAGTCGGAAAGGGTCGGCATCTGATTCCTCTCACGATAGTCACAAGGCTTGCCTTGTCTAGAACACTCGGCGCATCGATTGTACTTCGAGTCGGGGATTGCAACGCAACGGCGGGGACGACCTTCGAAATCAACGGACTTTTCACAACGGGTACAGGGAGCCATTTCGTCACCGTGCCGTTCAATATGGATTCCTAAAGCAATACACTCCTTTCGTTTCCTTGACCGTTCAGAGGACATATTGAAAGAAGAAGAGGACCGTTGGCCTTCTGACGATATTTCTTTAATCGTACTTAAGCTTGGGGACCAAGCTAAGCTAAAAAGGGGATAGTGTCACGAATCACGTGCTCACGTGATACTTGTCATAATAAAGAGGCGCAACCCTCGACAGGCACATCCAGGTTTCTTATAGCAAATAGGGATTGCTTAGGCCAGCTAAGCGATCCATGGATTTCATTTGGTTGTTGTCACGTGATGGACCCCGATGGATCCAGTAGAACGAAGGTTCTATATAAGACTGGCACTTCTGCCATTAGATAGGAGCTTCATGCTCAACTTAGTTATCAATCTTATCATATTAGTTTGACATCTTTGATACAAGTAACGAGTTCACTTCCAAGTGAACAACCCGATAGTCTTCTTCTTATCATAGCATACCAACCAGCGAACACCCAGCCAAGTTTAGTTAGCCAGTTTGAGTATTCGTTACACTACTACTAAAACCTAGGGTTACTTATATCTTAGGATTACTTAAAAGAGTTTTAAAGAAAGTAGGGTTAAGACTTAGCTTAGGAAAGGGGTCGGAGTTAGTAGGAGTTAAAAGGGTAGCTAGCCTAGTAGCCTCTTTCTCTCTTTACTTCCTCTCCTTATATTCCTTCTCTTATTCCTCCTTTTCTTTTCTTTCTAACGCCTTAATAGCGTTAAGCTTATTAATAAACTTAAGGCTATAATAAACTATTTCCTTTCGACTATTCTATATAAGCTTCTACTACTTATAGAGGTGAAGGCTCTTAGCTATAGTAGCCTCTTCCTTTTTATAAAAACGCTTCTTTTAAGTATCTAAAGAATTCTAAGTATTTTTATTTAGAACGTTTTTATTCTAAGAGTCTTCTAAATTATTATACTTTAATTTAGTATAAATATATTTAGTATATTAGCTAGATAAGGAAGTATCTATAATATAATAACGGCCTTAGGATTTATAATAGAAGTAAGCTATAATTTTATTTTAAGTTAATTTAATACTATTTATAAAACAAAAGCGTTCTTTCTTTTTCTTATTAGGTATTTATTATAGCATTAGTAGTATAGCGAAAAAAATAGAAGATCGCTAACCCTCTAATAATATTTCTTTAGTTATACTTTAGCTTTAAGATAAAGCTAGGCTAAAAAAGGGATAGATCACACATCGACCCTTGATATAGTCAACAGCTTAGGCGTCCTCTACCAAAATCAAGGCAAGCTGGTGGAGGCTGAGCAGATGTACCAGCGGGCGTTGCAAGGCTATGAGAAGGCCCTTGGACCAGATCACACATCGACCCTTCAAACAGTCAACAACTTCGGCATCCTCTACAAAGATCAAGGCAAGCTGGTGGAGGCCGAGCAGATGTACCAGCGGGCGTTGCAAGGCAAAGAGAAGGCCCTTGGACCAGATCACACATCAACCCTTCAAACAGTCAACAACTTAGGTCTCCTCTACTCTGATCAAGGCAAGCTGGTGGAGGCCGAGCAGATGTACCAGCGGGCGTTGCAAGGCTATGAGAAGGCTCTTGGACCAGATCATATAAAGTCCAAAACGGTGAAGCAAAACATAGCATCTTTAGGTAGTTCAAGTGGTAAGAGTATAATCCCCTGTATTAGGATTAATGCTATTTCAAATAACTAATCATAACAACAGGATCAGTCTATAAATCAGATTCAGAGCTTCAAAGTAGCCAATTTAAAGCAGAAAAAGAGAGCGAGAAACGACCTTCTAGACTTCGAAAGATATTGTCTAAGCTTAGGTAATCATTTACATCGTAATAAAAATCCTTCCAGAAGCTATTCGTCTATGGTTTGTTTGAAGTTTATAGTAGCAATAGCTTCTTGGCGGATATTTCGATCAGATATGACCCACAGCCGAGCTAAAATCTTTTAATACATCCTCACGTAGTACTCTTCGCGTGATATTTCCTTTGCCTCTCGACTTTGCGATGAAAGCATGTCTATACGGAATACGTTACACTTCAGATATGAAAAGCTCTATTCAAACACTTGATAGAGAAGCCTGGGTTATCCTTGGATGAGATGTACCTGTTTCTGTGGGATGAGTTCGAGGTGTCACAGAGAGCGCTAATATCTATTGAGTGGACTAAAAAATAATTCGCAGGGTAGTAAAGGGCTGGAATGCTGATCTGCAAACTTGCATCTGTATGGTATATTCCATTCCTGGCAATTTGTACCTGCCTGCCTAGCCCTCGTTGGAAACAATCGGATTAACCTAGACTGTCTTCTGAAGTCATTCTAGCACCAGACTACGCGCAATCAAACGAAAGCACCCGTTAGAACTCTAATGACGTTGGTTTCCACGTTCTTGAGAGCACACAATGCCCTCAGCTAACAATAGCCCATGTACCCGGCCGTCGATTCGGTGCCTATTTACGAGGCTGCCCAGATTTTGCTGGACTACCCTACACATGGTGTCATTTCATCGAGAGGTATAAACGGATTGAGACGATATGAGAGAACGATATCAATAATGCTTTTATTGCTAGGCCTTGATAATAATATCGCTCCACCTGCGGGACACGTGTTGGCTTTCCGTCGAATATCGACAGGACAGTGCTGGAGAATGATCTGATCACCCACTCAATGACAATCTTTACTTCAGGGCTTCTTCAGTGGCAGGTTAATGATAAATGTTGATAGGTACGGTGATATCTGTTCTATCAAGCCGTTCAAGGAGATTTCGGTATGCCTGTCCGACATGCCGAGAGAGAGTTTAGGTAAATGGATGTGGCAATGGCTATTTCAGGTTGTATTTACATGCCTTGTTCTCCTAGGAGTAGAGCAAGGCAAGGAGTTCAAGTCTTTTACTCTTACTTCTCTGTGCATCATTGAAACAAGCGCTGCATTGTAACAAGCATCTTCCCATCTTCACTTCAAGCAGCGAGTTATGACTCTGACTGACCACCAGTCAAGCTGTCCGCGTTCGAATCCTCAACACCGTGGACGTCGTGTATGTTAGGATCTAATCGCTTTAATTGTTTATGCTAAGCGTCTTATGGAACTATCTTGTGACGTCCAGCTAAGAGATTTGCTGCGTCTCATATGATCTGGTTATTGTATCACGTGTTCACGTGCGTCAGCGCGTTTTACTCCTTGACCCAGATTCCCGATTCCCGCTTCCCGCTTCCCCTACTCCACCTCTTAACTTTAGCATTTGTCTAAATACGCCTCCTGCATTATCCGCACAGAATTCTATTCCGGCAGGGGCTATAATTCTACGATATCACATGACATTTTCTCGTGTCAAGGGCGGGGTCCGACAGCCTTGCCCCACCAACTTTCACTTCCCGCGGGGCTCTTCTGCAACACCACAACCTCAATTCCTACTGCGTCCCTCTGCCATCACAACACACTCCAAGATCAATCTGCAATCAATTCCCTTGCGTTATGCAACCCTCCGCTACATCCCAAAACCCCACAAAGGCACGTGGGAAGCTCAACCTAAACCAATCTTCGACCTTGTCCGTAAGCGTTTGAGTATTCAATTCTCTGCTATCGACTATCGAAACCGACCTTCAATGGTTACGTCCCTTACTACCAATCCTTCACGAAGCTTGCGCATCGAGACTTTGGCACCATGGCAGGAATTAGGGGTCCGCTCGCTCCTGATGTGCTAGGTTATCGCTTTAGTACCAATGGAGAGCCTACTTTCCATGCGGTAAGTCTTGCTTTTCCGCTTTCCTGATGTGTGAAATACTTACAAAGTATAGTCCGACAGCCATGACCTACTCATCCTCTGTGACACCATCTGCCGTCATGCAAGTGATGTATGTGGTTTTACGATGACACACTAAGGCATTAAACGCAACCTGTTCAAGGATTACGAGTTTCCCGTCTTCTTACTAGAAGCTCACAACAAGCGGGCGCAGTCACTCATCGACCGATTCAAACGTGCGATTTCTATCTGCGAAGCTACCTCAGGCTGGGATCCATTGGGAGTCAAGGAGGTCGATCCAGGAACCGGGGAAAGTCGGTCAGTTGCGCTCTGCCAAATAAAGCAGGAGAACTTTTCTTCACAATTTTGTGAAGAGTTGAGGGATAGCTTGGAGAATGGAGTCGTTGAGGTTGTTAGGTCTGGTTTGGTTGCGGAAGAAGAGTACCAGTGAGCACGAATGAAGTGATTCCGCTATAGAGAAAGTGGCTATTTTCTTGCTAGCGATGGGCATGGACGATCGTGAGGCGCTTGGTTTGGTCGGTCGGATTATGGCGTTGGTGGGACGGAATTCATGGGGTGGTGCTCAGGGAGTTCTTTGCTTTGTATTCCGATCGTTGATCTTTTAAACTGTTTTTCTACAAGATACCCCGAGCCTAATGAATGTGGAAATGGGAATGGGAAGGCTTGACATACATGTACAATTGATAAACTACAGTAATGGAATTTAAATGCTCCTAAGTAGTAAGCACTTGTTCAAAGTCAGGATGCTGTACCAAACAGATATCAGGCTAAAAGAAACCAATCGCTCTTTTTCTGGACCTACTATCTATATTGAAAGTCCACACCCACAACCTAGTGATTGGTCCTAGTTCCTCATCTCCTTGGAGAGTTATATCTCTCAGCGCAAATATCGCTATGTAGCTTTGAGGAAAATTTCACCCGAGGGTATAGCAATGTCTTGGATTCAAGTACAAATGTAGCATATAACTTTCGGACAACCTCACACCTAACACCTCATACCTTGTGTAGAAGAGAGAAATAGAAAAGAAAGAGATATAAGAGGAATCCTTCAGCTCGCTGTCAACTCCACGTAATAATAGTATGCCTAAAGATGCACCTCTATGCCGTGCTACCCGCACACCTAGCTTACGTCTAAATTGTAGCCTAATGCTGTCAGAAATCCTATTATAAGCACAAGATCACTTAGTTAAGCACCTTTTATTTGGACACTTGCGGTAGATAATATTAAAAGTGACCTACAAATATGCTATCTGTAAACACCTAACCAGCCATCTTGAAACATTTTCATCTCTCTCTTAACTTCAGCAATGTATCTATCTATACGTCACTGATCCGAGACTGTAAGCTGAAGTTTTCAAGGAATTTTCATTGTCCCAATTCTTACTCTAGGAAAATACAACAGTGAAAAAAAATGCCCAGCTCCCCATTTCCTGTTCACATACTCAACAATCAAATTCTGAATTCCCGCCCCTAATGACTTGAAAATCAACGACGATAGCGGGTAAAGTCAATTGGTGCGTCAACACCACAGCGGTCCCAAGCGTGGTTACCCTCCACTGGGTCGACGTCTATACCACCGTTATCAGGTTGCATCGTGATATCGGAGTCGTCAATGTTAGAATCAATCAACCCCCGAATTCTTTCTAGAACATTGGATGCAGCCTTTAGCTTCTCCTGCATCTTGAGCAATTCATGGCGTTTCTGAGCTATTCGTGCATTTCCGAATAAGAGCATCTGACACTTTTCTTCGCCTGAAACAGTATTAGAACAAAATCAAACAAAAGTATTCCAGGACTTACAATCCCCAACATTCAACTCCAACTTTCCCTCAAGCAAGTACTTGATCTCCTTTTCCATTTCCATAAACAGGGAAACCTTGGTACTTCCGCATACTGCTTCAGCAAACCGGACTCTGGCGAGATGGTAGTAGCCAATAACATATGCAGCAACCTCGAGCTCTCTTGAGTACGGAAGATACTTGGCTAGATCTTCATCCTTCATATGCTCCTTATCCTTGGGACCTTGGTTGGCAGGAGCTTGTAACCAAACTTGGACTCGGGCTTCCCTACATGCTGCATTTAACTTATCGAGAGCTTGTTGCTTGTGAATTTTGAACCCCGGAAGATCTGTTGTGAACAATGCTACATGCTCAGCGTTATACAACGTCATCAGCCTCTCCTGCTGGATCTTTTCGTGGTAACTGATGAACTCATTGATGTGTTTCTTAGAAGCGCGATAGAGCTCGGTGCCTTGGTAGTTTCTGAGGACATCAGAAAGCACATTGTTCATATGCTTTCTTAACATGGTGAAGGTTGTCTCATGAAAAGTCTCGAGTGGATGCTTCCACGGTTCCATTGCAGTCAAAACTCGGCCCGGAATGGCGTTTTCATCGATGGTCTGTTTTACTTCGGCTATCGTCCAGCTATTGCGTCCGTATTCAAGGTCATCTCGAGAAAATGGTCCGAACTTGGCAGCATTCTGGTTCGGTAATGTTAGCCTATGCATCAAACTTGGTGAAGCTATAATTTCTTGTTTAACTGGGGTTACCGGCGTCTGGGCCCGGTTGAGAAAAGGTGGTTTGGCAGGAGTGCGTGGGAATTGGTCGTCAGGTGCTTGTCGCTTGTTCGCTGGCTGACGCACTTCCTCATCCTCATCCTCATCACTCACCAGATTGATCTGTTCTTCGTTTCTGAGCCGTGGCCGATCCGGAAAACCATCAGCCGATGGGTAAGTACAAATCAATTCAGGTTGCATCTGCTCTAACGCAGACTGAAATTGTTTGCATAAGATTCTCCACTGGTTGTGAAATCTGTCTTGGCCTTGAAGTGCGAATTTACCAACGAGAATTTTACCAGCGAGCATATTCTCAGCTTCGGCAGCAAATTTGTGTAAAATATTGCGGACTGTAAATTGCACTTGGTCTTGGGAAACTTCAGGCAAGGCTGCTAATCTTTCGTTAATTTCTCTGGTTTGAAGTTGAACATCTTCCTCTATGTCCAGGAGACTGTAAAATGTTAGCAATTAAGTGCAATAAAGATGAGAATTTGGTCCGATTACCTCTCCCAAATCATCTTAGTAAACTCAGTCGACAAGAATTTTTAGATGACGAGTGTACCACAACTCTCGCTGAATTCGGATTGCCTCGGTACCATCACCACTGTTCATTAACAAAACATCTCGTATATCCACCTGGGTGTTCCTAATATACGCCCCCCCTGATTCCAATATGGCTCAAATCGCTTGTATTTGCTTAGTGGGCTAAGCCCTTGTTAAATACACCAAAGGAGACCTTGTACAGAGGTCCAAAGATAAGAGATATACGTAAAATAGATACCAAAACAAGGCTATTATCCACGAAGTGTAACAGGCACTCTGAACCACCCAACTGCGGCGATTTTGTAAGTCTTTCATGCCCGAGGCATTTGGACGAGATCACCCAGGTCGGGTGCCAAAGCGGGGTCCGACAGCCTTACCCCGCCAAAATGGGAGGGGTAATCGCAAAAGGCAGCGAAACTGGTGCGAATGTTTTCATTAGCGGATAGTTTCACGCAATACAACCCCTCCAAAATCTTTTACCCTCCAAAATCTTTTCCCCTCCAAAATCTTTTCCCCTCCAAACCTTCGATGGCTTCAGGAGACGGTACCGACTTCTCGGGATCTTGTGCAGACTGCTCAGCCGGTTGAGAAGGTTCAAACTCTGGTCGAGAGTCTGGCAGCCGTTCACGCGGTCAAAATACCCTTGTACAAGAATCCCCTTGTGCCAAAATTATTGTGTGCCAGAATCGACCCCTGCGGCCAGAATCCCCTTGTGCCAGAATTCCTTGTTGCCCGAATCTCTTTTCCCAAATCCCTCTGTGCCAGAAAATCCTTGTGCCAAATGCCCTAGTGCCAGAATCTCCTTGTGCCAGAATCTCCTTGTGCCAGGTTCCTATTGTGGCCCACGCCTGTTGTTGCCAGATTCGCTGCAACGTAGGTCTTGGCGTTCCTTGCCCAAAATCCCTTGCACACCGAAACCCCTCCCGCCTTCCCTTTCTCCCAAACACCTTCGCGATGGCTAACGACTTTCCCATGGAACATTCGATTCAACTGATCTTCCAATCCTGGATACATGCAACAAAAGTTCTTGTCGATAGTGGATGCTCCGCGCACCTGCTCAAGGTACTGTCTAAAGTTTGTGCCGGTCAGGTCGATCCATCTTGCGTTGATGGCATCGAAACCCATCTCCTTGCAACCTCCACTGATCAGCCATCAATAAATGCAAACGAGCTTGTCGGTTTGACTGATATTTCCTCAAAAACATCCGCAACTGATTATTTGAGCTCACCATTCACAAAAGGCACGGCAGCTTGAAAAACCGGCAGAGGGATATATGGCTAAGGTGATCGGGAAGGCTCCATACCAAGACATTGCCAGGTTAGGTAACGTGCGACCTAAGCTGATAAAGAAAGAGCCTTTTGAGAGGACTAAGGTAATCGATACAGCCTTAGCACAGGATATAAACATGCTTCCGATTTCAACTCATGCTCTAGCTAAGCAAATAAGTACCGAGGTTGAAGGCTTGAAGGAACAGATGAATGACATGCGCACATATATGCTGCAATTGTTAACGGGGATGATGGCAAGGCCTGCTACTTGAAATGACGAGAAAACCCGGTACACTCTTTAGATAGCCATGCCTCATTGGAGCATCCTGTTCTTATACTTTCTTCGGTCGAGATATAGTCTGTTATATTTAATCTGGTTTGTGTCTTATCTATATAAAATGACCAAATGACCATGAATCAATTATTCTAGGAATTTTCTGTTGCATTAGTATTGTATATAAATATCAGCTTTTATTAACTATCTTCGTTAATGTTATGAAAGCAGATATGAATTAAGAACTAACTAGTTTCCTAAAAACATAGATTGCAGCCCATATAGATCTTCTGGCTCAGGTATCCCACAGGTTACTAAAAGCTGCTCTACACTATTATGTGTATTAAAGGCCGCTAATTCCATAACAGCCCAACCATCATCACTCTCTATAGCACAATCTGAATTATTCAGAAGCAAGAGCTTGACAACGGCCTCATGCCCATTCTCAGCAGCAAATGATAGCGGCGTCTGACTATTGTTGTCTTTGGAGTCGGCCTCGACCTTGTCAGTCTCTAACAACAGCTTGACAACGGTCTCATGCCCATTCTCAGCAGCAAATGATAGTGACGTTCGACCATTATTGTCTTTTGAGTCGGCCTCGACCTTGTCAGTCTGAAGCAACAGCTTGACAACAGCCTCATGCCCATTCTCAGCAGCCCATGACAGCGGCGTCTGCCCATATTTGTTGTCTTTTGAGTCGACCTCGACCTCGCCAGTCTGAAGCAACAGCTTGACAACAGCCTCATGCCCATTCTCAGCAGCCCATGATAGTGACGTTCGACCATTATTATCCTTTGAGTCGGCCTCGACCTTGTCAGTCTGAAGCAAGAGCTTAACAATAGCCTCATGCCCATTCTCAGCAGCTCATGATAGTGGCGTCCGACCATTGTTGTCTTTTGAGTAGGCCTCGACCGTGACAGTCGGTAGCAGCAGCTTAACAACAGCCTCATGCCCACGACTAGTAGCCCATGACAGCGGTGTCCGACCTTATTGTCTTTTGGGTCGGCCTCGACCTTGTCAGTCTGAAGCAAGAGCTTTACAACAGCCTCATGCCCCTTCTCAGCAGCCCATGATAGCGGCGTCTGACCATTGTTGTCTTTTGAGTCGGCCTCGACCTCGCCAGTCTGAAGCAACAGCTTGACAACAGCCTCATGCCCACGACTAGCAGCCCATGATAGCGGCGTCTGACCATTGTTGTCTTTTGAGTCGGCCTCGACCTTGTCAGTCTTTAACAACAGCTTGACAACAGTCTCATGTCCATTCTCAGCAGCCCATGATAGCGGCGTCTGACCGTCTGTATCTTGTGAGTCAGCCTCGAAAGCATTATCAAGTAGCAGTTGGACTACAGATTTGATGCCAAAGTATGCCGCCAAGTGCACTCCTGTTATGTTCTTTGGAGTCCTCTGGCTATATCTTGAATCTCCCGACCATCTCTTAACAGCGAACAGCCCCTGACTTGACGCGCTAACATTGGCTTCTTTCTTTAGAAAGTCTGCAACTGTTACACCTAAATCGTGGTCTGAAGTCACAGCCATACAGCCATGGTGACCCCAGTTTTGTGCAGCATATGCAAATAATTGATTAGACTGCACTCGCTCTTCAAATTCTTCGTCTGTTTGGCAGGACCCTTGTAGAAACATCTCAAAAGAAAGATAAGCGATACAGCTTTCCGTGATATTCGCCTCAGCACCTGGGAACCACTGGCCTTGTGATCGCCGGAAGTATTCTTGTGTCGTGTAATGAACTAAACGGATAATATTACTTTGCTCATCAACTGTTACTAGCCCAGCACATACTGTAACTAGATCTTCGATATCTGGAAGGTTGTCTTGGTCAAGCTTAGACTCCCCTGTTTCAATAGCAAGCGCATGCTGAAGTTCCGTTGTAGTCAATGGTCTTTTCGCGCATGTAATCCAAGACAAAACCTGCTTGGCAAGCTCTTCCTCGTCGGCTATCTGTCCCTCGATTCGAACCATGGCGTCTTTATATGCAGAGTCATAGGCGTCAGATCCGGACGGTAAATTCTTTAGCGCAGTTCGAAGAGCCTTTAGTGATTTCTTTCCAGATAAGGAATCCAAATGAAGCTTTGCAAGCAAAAACCTAGGCGAACTTAGTATCTGTGTAGTAAAACAATTAACAATCACATACATGCCATCGACTGCCTTGACAATTTCTCCTTTGACCTCCTCTTGTAAATCTAGACTACGTCTAACAAAACCGGGAAGAGCTAGTATGTGGCCATCCAAAAACCTTCGTACATCATGCTCACTCGCTCTTATCTCTAAAGATAGGCTGTTCGAAAAGATCGCGCTGAATTCTGTTCCGAATCTTGAAGTTGCAAAAAGATTCACCGTGCACTTGGTCTGGAGGCTGAACAACTCTGATAAGAAGGTCGTCCGTGAACCATCAGATACGTTGCACTCGTCAAGTGCATCGATGACAATAAATACCCTAGAATACATTGCAATTGTTGACTGGAGAGATCGAGAAATTTCATCAAACGATGGCCTTGTACGTTGAGCATCATGTCGATTATAGAGATCTTTTACAACTTCTGGCAAAATAGGTTGATGTCTAGCAAGCTGTTTTAATAAGCTCGCCAGTAAGTTGTTCTTATTCTGCTCCTCTCGGCGCCGGAAATTGCAGTACAGGTACGCAATCCCAATATTCTCATTGTCGTGGAACCGAGAGGTAAGCTCTTCTACCAAGATAGATGTAAGAATGGTTTTTCCGGCTCCGGGGATGCCTGGTAATATACATAGTAACAATAAATTAGTTAGCTTCAAGTTGAATTCGCGGTCAGAAGTGTGAGAGTGCTGCGCAAGAAGCAGACGAGCCAGAGCCAGAAGTGGGGCTGAGAAACGATGCGCCAGTGTCATGACGGGCACCAGTTGCGCGGACGATATTTGACTGTTGCACGACAGAATAGAGAGAATCGATTCTCGTTTCTTGGTGTCTCACCCCGCCAGTTGCTAGCGCTATTGTCTTGGAAAATCAGATGTTTTTGTGTTACTGTGCTGCTTCTGTCACGTGATAACCCTATATATATTCCACCGAGGTCCGTTAAGTGGTATCAGCTCCTCCGTTTGCTTGATCCTCAACTTCACCTCAATTCTCCACTCAAATCGTACTCAATCTGCAGAGGCATCGAAAGATAATCTCAATCAATTCTAGTTTTGAACTTAGTCTCCCTGACATTAACAGAATCATATGTACACAAAACGATTTCAAAACAGTCGTTACCTCAAACGCGACTACCTTACTTTTTCTACACTATGGGTTCAATGGCTGGAAAAGGCCCTCTTTCACTCGACACTCTTCGCTTTCGGTTTACTCAAAATGGCACGCCTACTATCCATGCTATGCGTCTTCATTTTTCCATTTTGAATCCGAAACACTTACACAATATAGTCTAACCCACATGAATTACTTCTCTTATTTGATACTATCGGCCGGCACGTTCAACGAGTTTGCAACCTCTCTCTTACACACGAAGCTTTCAAAATCAACCTTTACAAATACAACGAGTTGCCTTGGTTCCGCCTTGAACCGAAGCCAACGAATCCAAGGGTGAACCTCGTTGTTCGCAAGCTTCTGGACGCTATTTCTCTGTGTGAGGCTGATACAGGTTGGGACCCGTTGGAACAGAAAGATGTTGATCCGGCGACCGGGGAGAGTCAATCGGTGGCCCTATGTAGAATTGATGCTGGCAACCCAAAGCTCTTCTCTATTGCTTTGTGCAATGAGTTGAAGGAGGCTCTATATAACAGGCAAGTGGAAATTGTTCGGCCGGGATTGGTTGCAGATGAAGAATACCCTAAGAATTTATCTCAGCCATAGTTGTATTACTATGATTGAACATGGAAAGCTCTTTGGGATAGGGGAGGGACGATCCCGGAGTGTTTCTAAGATGTAAGTAGGAAGTTTTGATCCTCTCGTCTCTACATGCTATTATATTTAGTGTCCTCGAGACCGTATCAGGGCATAAAGTACTCGAAACGAAAGACATTTACCTCCCTCGATATTGTCTATGCTCTTGAAATGACACCGCTTTGTGTCAGTGCCGTTCTAATTCTTTGAGCCAGCGTTGGAACTGCGTAGTCTTTAAGTTGTCTCGTATTATATGGGGGAGCAACCAGGAATCTCCAACCATTCTTCCACCACTTGGAAAAGCATACGCAGATTACAATTTTTAAGAATAAGCATGGAGAAAAATAAATTTCAAAGTAGATAGCTTACAAAGTTTATCGATGTGTAAATCCACGACTAAGTTGAGTGTTAGAGTTGGAGTTGGGAAATATATTTATTCTTAAAAAGTTTTAAATTCATACAAACAGTATATATGTCTACACAGTAGAAAGCTACGCTAGAGTTTATGCTCCTAGTAGCAGCTTTTTCCAAAACTAAATCTAGTAGCTGTCGCTGCTCGCCGTCATCTGATTCCTGACATCCCCCTTAACCTGTCCACCTTCAAGATCTGTATGGCAACAAGGGCTTAGTTTCAGGGTAGACCGGCGGTGGTGATTCCACTCGGACCCAGTTAGGACTTTCATCAGAAGGTAATTCGACGTGCACAGGTATGTCCTCACACTTTGGACGACTTTCTGCAGCTTTACAAGGGTAATGGTGATGATAATAATGGACTTCATAGTGATGATAGTGATGGATTTCGTGCTTGTTTTGTTGTGACTCTTCGGTTGGTTGGATACCAGTGTTTAAGAAGCACTTCTTAACACATGAGGTACAGATACCAGGTCGTGGAGCCTTACCAGGGGTGAGAGGGTGCCGTTCATGATAAGACGAGGAACGGGGTTTCTGGCAAGCAGCGCAGATATGCTCCATGATGATAGTCTTTGGGTATCAAGGTTAGCTAGAAAATCATCGCATAATATTTGAAGGTACTAACGTCGGGTGGCATGTGATTATACACACTGGATGAATAGGTGCTTTGGTTAAGAGTTGCAAATTTCATAATATTCTAGAACCGCTGATCAGATCTAGCAAGCCGCTCCTTGACTTGTACTAAATTTCAAAATTTCCACGCTCCTAGTAAAGCTGTGCCTTTATCCTCTGATGCCTATATAAGCGGGGTTGAAATAAGCTACTACGATAATTGTTTTGCCAAGCTAAGCACACGCTTGAATTAAATAGGCGAAAGGACATATTACTTAGGCAAAGCTATACTAATTAGGCAAAGGACATATTAATCGGGCAAAGGCTCATTCGAAATAACATGTGGTTAAAAATGAGTATAAAGGCAAGAACAGTTGAGAATTGAAAATATCACCTCTCTTCTATTTCCATTCTCTCGTTTAGTACCTCCGAGCACCGCTTTTATTCTCTTTACCTCTGCAGCTGGTCTGTGATTGTAATGAAATCCTGTTATCATAGCCACTGGCTTGGCTTGTATACAAGAGACAACGAAATCACCTTCACTCAATCTGACCGAGCTGAGACCTTACTCCATGGCCTTCCTTATTTGGAATCTCAAAAGCCTACTCTCTTAGTTCTCATTGGAAATAGATCCAAGGAACGAGCGTTAAAAGAGCTAGCCTTGCCAAGAACCACAAAGAATTCCCAAAGCCATCGACGATACGGTGAGATACACCTTCATCTAGATCCATCTACTACCTTTAGCGACAGACCTATTCTCATTGCCGATGGAGACATTCCTCTCCAGTCAAAGGTACATAAGGGTTTCCCGTTGGATCAATGCCACGAGATCACCAACCGGAGCCTTCTAGGATTCGGAGATCTACAGGCCGCCGCAGACAGTCTGTATTTTCGACTCCTCTCCCCATTCACCGACGTCTTCTGCTTTTTTGCTAGTGATCTCGGAGGTTTGCAACCTATTGCGCGGGTCATCGCCGCTTGGATGAACACGGGTCAGCCTTCGACGCTTCCAGCGACCGCATGCTCCCAGATCATCATTGTGACAGAGCCATCCGCAACAGAGGGTCCAGAGTCACGGATCCTGGATCGGTTTCTCCTGCTCCTAGCTCAAGAGACGAGGACCGATGCTTCAACATTCTTTGGAAGTATCCGGGTACTGAGTTTGCTCCCAGATGGCGATCTTTCGCCGTCGGCCCGTCACAGAAAGCTTAAGGAAGTCTTGATGGATGCTGTTGATCATGTCCGATTGGCGAGGATCGAGTCGAGAACGCTTTTCTCAGCCCAGCACTTGGCTGCCTTCTTAAGCCAGGCCTACTCCCACTTTGGCGCAAATTGCAAAGATCCGTTTAATTTTATCCAGGCATCACGTATTAACAACCTACCCGCAGCGGATCTCGAGGAGCACCTAACCAGATTTTTGCTCAAGATGAAAAGCTTAGGAGAGTTGAAGAGTTTCGCCATCCCTCTTATTGCCTCCAGTCTTTTGCTAGACAGCTACCCTCCGGACATGCATTGTGAGTAAGACCCTAGTGGGGAACCATGGCTGATCGTCCAATAGTTTTTTGCCCCCGAGACGTGTTTCAGGTATTGTACAAAGACGCTTGTTACCACGCATGCAAAGAAGGAGTGTTTGTTGATGAAAATTCTTCCAATCTCCTCTTACCATCGGGATTTATTAAGCTCATTGAGGATGATCTCTCAGCACGCTTCGAGACACTAGACTCTTCCACGACGACCACGTCAGTAGATCTCCACCGCCAGCTCCTGTTCAGGTGTGAGCCAGGTTGGCTTAACATTCGCTCAGAGGAAGTCTGCCTCATGTGCTTACGCAGAATACCGCAATATGATCTCGCATGCGGGCACTGTATTTGTGAAAACTGTGTCCGCATTTTTGGGAGGAGAAGTGAACATGACCCGTGGAGTTTTGAGGTTGATAGCTGCTTTTGGTGTGGACTGTCTACATCCGGAGTAGTTGTGAAGACCTTGCCTCCAACAGCCGGCGTTCGTGTGTTAACATTTGATGGGGGTGGTGTACGGGGTTTAGTAACCCTGATCTACCTACTGTTATTACAAGATCAGATCGGCTTGAATTATCCGGTGCAAGAACATTTTGACGTCGTCGTTGGCACAAGTTCGGGTAAAGTCCCCAGCGGGAGCCGTCTACCACACTAACACAAGCAGGAGGAATTATTAGTGCGGATTTGTGTGTGATTGGTTCGCCGGTGGAGTTATGTATCGAACGATTTGAAGGCTTTGCTAAACAGGCCTTCCAACCTCGACCATCGTTAGGCATACCACTAATCTCATGGGCAGTGCATTTCTTGATATCAATTTTCGCTGACGGACGTTACTCTGCTAAAAACCTTGAACTAGCCTTGCAAAAAGCATACGGAAGTGATCGAGGCATCCTGGATTGCTCCAAAGCCACAGCTACCGGTACTCGCATCGGCTGGGTTGTAACAACAATTCGCGATGGTTCAACATGTGTCTTCACGAACTATAATGGAGTGGGGACAAGGCCCCGGGGTTCTGGTAGCTCGTCAGGCGATCGAAATCGAAATTCCGCTGACGTTGATAGGATATCATGTCTTACGTTCAAAAGATACGGGGCGGATCCTACTGTGGGAAGTGCAAGTAACCTCTTGATATAAATGAGACCAGCTAACATGGGGCAGTGCGAGATGCGGATCAGCAGCACCCTCGTAAGTAAGAATGATAGTGGCCCTGTCCTTAGGCTGATTAGGAAGATACTTCAAGCCAAAGCATATCTCGGGCGTTGGCACGTTCCAGGATGGAGGCCTGCACCAAAATGACCCTGGAATATTGGCCCTTCAAGAGGTGGCGGCTCTGTACCCATGCGCCGACGGGCCTAGCCTGGTGGTCTCCTTGGGAACCGGTTCCCGACGGACGGACGACGAGCCACGCATGTCACCTACTCGTGGGATTTTCCAAGACGGTTTTATCCCCCGTCTTTTCCGCGCCTTCAAGCCCTCCATGAGCAGTGTCCACGGGCATAAATTTCGGAGTCGTCGAAGGAAGGGTTGCAAAGAGCAGTATTTTCGGTTTAATGTTGAATTCAACGGTCCCGAGCCCGCCCTAGACGACACATCAAAGATGCAGGAGCTCAAAGTCGCCGCCCGATCCGCCATTCAAGGCTCAAAAGAATTAGCCCGACTGGCGAGATGCGTCATAGCCGAGCTATTCGTCTTCGAGCTTGAATGCCAACCTCCAAAGGAGCACGGGAAGTATATGTGTGTTGGCCATATTTTATGCCGCCTTCGTGCTAACCACCCAGCATTGGCGGGCTTAATTGATCTTCTGTCTAGAAACCCGACAAAGTTTCTTCTCCAAGGCCATCCGCTAGAAAGCTTAACAAGGGAGGGGTCGTATTTGGATAATGGAGGCAACTTTAACATGAGAGTGGCCGTGGAGCTGGTCGATAGAAAATCGCCTATAGCAATTCAACTCCAGGAAGGAACATTAGAGCCTTGCCATATCAGCGGTTCTCCTTTTACCATCGACTCTCTTGTCGCTGCTCAACGTCTTGATGCATGCTTTGGGACGTCGCATCATCTCAAGCGGAAGAGGGCGCCTGATACCCGGTCTAGAAAACGCCAACGGCGTTGATCGAGTGTCCATATATTGTCCTACTCTGGTGTTGGTGTTGTGAAGGAGACAGGCGGCAGGCAATGGACTGGCAACGGCGTGGCGGCGGGCACGTGCCTATGGAAGGTTCGAGAAACATGGTTTTTATAGCTGATATCCCTATCAAGAACCTCCACGAATCAGACCCTCGTGTATTTGAGCGTGACAGGCACAGGCAATGAATCAACCTGATTTGTTAGCACTCAGAGCACCCAAATTCCCGGCGGCTCATCATCCGTCTCTACTATCCCCCCTTGCTCACATGTCGGTGGAGACAGTTTCTTTACGCTCGTTTCCCAGCTCCTTATCTTTTCTCTACATCAACATCAACGTAATTTACAGAGCATCATTTATCCCCTCTGTCTGACAGGAGATATCTACATATCCGAAACACAAGATCCTAATCTACGCAAGTATCACCGTACAGGCAATATACACTTTCGTTGCCCCTCCACTGAAGGAGTATAACGTCTATCTATGCGTAACGAGAAACTACCCGTGCTGAGAAAGTAGACAAATTTCAAAATTCCTAAATAGCTGTATTAGTAGGAATAGCGTGACAAGCCTGATGCTAAGTTTAAATATTTTTTTTATTGGTTGTGGTTGGTTTAAAGAAGACTTTTAGGAGAAAAATCCGCGATCCTTGCAATCTGATTGGTTGTTCTCGCCACACCGGGTTTCTCGCCACGCAGGGACGGACATTATCATCACAAATTCGCTCCAATAGACCCGCAGAAGCCTCCGTATTCCAGGCGCCGAACCTCTTAATGACTCCGTCGCCCGCAACTCATATAACCTAGGACAAAGTAAGTTATACTTTCAAACAGTATGTAGAGCTGTAGAATAGACCATTAATTCACTAAATACAGATCGTCTCCTCTTCGAGCCACCTTTCCTTTCAGAGCGTCTCTCGCGTCTCTCGCATCACGATCCGCTTTGTGTCAAGATCCTCTCTGCGAAATTCAATTCCAACTGATTTCCCTCACTCTCACCCAATGTGTGAATGGGCTTGCAAGACATGCGCAGCTTGTACACGTCCGAACAAACACATGAATCGAGATCACATTATCTTTTGTACAACCACAAGAAGGGAGGCAAATAGCCCATGCCTACCTGCCTCCGGCTTTCTGAGAGATCTCCCGTTGAGTCTCGATGCGCGAGACACGGATATTGCGGGATCCTGTCCTCCCTGTGCTGGAACAACACCGACAAATTCGTCTGACTAGACTAGCTGCCTTCCCCCCAATTCAGAGAACCGGATCGCTGGCAAGCCTGCTTGCGAGCTACCTCTCCGAGATCCTGAAATGTACTGAATATATTTAGTTTAGTTGGGTGGTAGAAGAGGTAACGCACAATGAATCAAATCCTGAGACCTTAAAGACCTTGAGGTCTATTTTGCTCAGATCGACATTGGGGTAGGTTTTGTGGTAGAGATCGAGAACGAGATATAACTGAGAAGATGGAGGATTGCAACATATATGTGTATAGTAGTCCTCTGTAGGTTGGATATCTCGCCATTTAAAGAAAGCGATGATGATTGCTTTCAGGTTTTGAAAAGGTCGTTCGCGATATCGAAGGATGATCCGCACCGGAGTAGCCTGACTCATTTCGTCTTAAGTGCAAGAAGGATTACTGGTATGGCTTGTAGAGGCAGTATTATCAGGGGGAAAGAAAAAAAAGGTATATTCCTTGAAGAATCTAAACCACGACTAAGACAGAGAAGAGGGGTGTCTAGATTCTGAATTGAGGCCTCAGGTATAAATTACGCAATCAGGCAATAGCCCTGCTGCCGCGCACCTACACATGGAATGTTCCAGAAACATGCTACCACGCTACACACGTGATTGAGCCTGGGACTTGTGGCTAAGTAAAATATAGTAAGCCTGGACTTGAACATAGTCAATTGTATCTCGGCTAATATACATTACTGTTATGGTGGGGGTCAGGAAGTAGATTGTTCGCAAGGAGTGAAGAGGTGTGGCCCTTCGTCCTTATATACTTGATCTATGTACATTTCACTGAAGCCCCTCCACATATGCCCGATCCTATATTCACTTCGAAGTCAAAATCAAAAACCCTTACAATTACTAAGCACCGAAACAAATGGACCCTCTCGTCGCACCGGCGTAACTCCGGACTATGTTCTTTTCCTCTGGGAGTATCTTTAAACTTTTGAGCTAGTTAGTTAGTTATAATGTTTCGTGATAGGACCTTTCCTTAAGTGCTCCGGCTTTTGAAAAGACCTTGAAAGTCACGATTGTAAAGGGGGGGACAGCGGAACAGGCGATCGGTGTTGTAATTGAAACGATCGACAGCATATTCAGGCGTAACGTCCATCCATGCGTAACGAGAAACCACCCGTGCTGAGAAATTTTGTGGGTACTTCACCTTCAAACTAAAAAAAAGCTGAACAAACATAGGCGACTCCTATATATTTTGTACTAGCTATGTTCTATAGTCAATTCTAAACATATTAAGACCCTTCGCTAAGAAAAATAATAATACAAGCTTTTCTCAGCTTGATTTATTGTGACGGTTCTCACCGCCACCACGCTACAGACCAGCCCTGGCTGGAACCCGGCGGCCACCATGCGTCAAACGAGCCCCTGGCTGAGACTCGGCTAAGGCATGGCCCTTGGCGCCACCTCCTGTATTTAAGAGCCTCTGGCTCTTGAGCTTCTGTCCTTTCTTCTCTTCTCTCCTTAGCTTAGAATCTTCGAATAGACAGTTCTACGATTCCATAACCTACACCTTGGACGCTCTTTGAGCAACATATCGTACATGTCGTCACATTTATAGTATGCCTTTGCTTAAAGTCTATAATACAGTTCCTTTCTCAAACCTCCACCCTAGTACTTCTCTTACTTCTACTTTCTCTATAGAATGTCACCTGAGTTATATATATCAAATAGCATGCCTGAAATTATTTTCAAGCCTTATAGCGGCTACACCATGCAGATTTATCTAAACTCGTCACGCAGATCAGTACTTTTGCCGAGGTAGCGAACCGTTTTTAGAATAGCGTGCTGAAAGCTACACCCCTGAGTGTCTAGGTAGCTTCGAGATTGGAAATCCGACACGTGACTCTGATTTACAGTCGCTTCGCTTCGGAAGTCCAGAGCACGGACCATCTCACCATTCGTGCAAATTTATGCATGATCGCCACGCGGGTCGGTACCTCGGATCAAAGTGAGTGTCAATTTTGGTTAGTGCGAAACTAACCGGCAAAATTTGCGCTGTAACACGTGGGGTCAGCGTCAAAAGTGGAATGCTGCCTAGGGATTTGGCTGACGCTCTTGCCTGAGAGGTAAGGCTACAACACGGTACGTTTGCTGACCCGACTTATGGATTGTGTCCACCACTTTGTGCTTTTGCTTCAAAGCATCGCTGCGTCTCATCAAGATGATCCTCGAGAATCCCAGGCAAGCTCGACTAACGAACGACTTTTCTCTTGCCCTCCACCTCAACAGCTTTGCATGCAGCCTGGCAACTTGATCTACGTTTAAATAAAACGAGCTAGATTATTTAGCTACAGCTGGCTTCGACTTCGGCTTCCTCTTTGTAAAATATCAAAAATTCAGCCAGACCACCAAGAGCACTATAGCTTTTCCGATTAGCCGCTTATCTGCCATCATATTGGCCTGACGTTCTGAGCCGCTGCTTGACGCTAGCGTTTTGTCCGGCTTCAAAATTTCCCCCGACTTCTTAAGTTTCCCGCAGACTCCGACGCGTCAAAGCGATATTGAATTCTGCCCACGTATTGAGCTATCGCGGCCTCTGCTTTTTACCGTTTTTGTTCCCTCGATCTTCCGGAAGCTCCCAGGTTCAGAAGAACAAATTCCAGCCCTCGTTGTTCACAGGATAATACTCTGGTTTTTGGCACCGGGCCAGTTGTAATTATAATCCCGTAATACTGTAACACACAAACGGCAGCTGCGCTAGGGTTCATACAGGCCCCTGGCCGGTTTTTTGAGGCTATTGGCGGAGGGTCCCTCCGGCAACGAGCAGTCACATCATCAAATATGATATCGGGAAAGAAGATGTACTCTATAGGTCAAATCAGAAGTGGACACAACATTTCATGACAAATGTTATATACCCTGTAGGCAAGGAAAGGCACTTCCTTCCTAACAAATAGCACGTCGTTCTCTGATGCGCTCGCTAGCTATAAAGATGGTGGTCTTTCCTAACCATTACTGGGCTACCCTCTAACACACCTTTATTCCTGTAAATTATTATCAACGGTTGAACACGAACTTACCAAATTTTTCAAATACCATGGCTGCCTTTACACCAGTTGAGCTTGTCAACTCGTGGAATTGTTCTTGTGGGTACAACAACACTACTGGCGCCATGACCTGTAGTGGGACAGTAAGCGATGGAAAGGAGGAACTAAGACATGTGGGAAAGCCAAGAACACCGCTTAGAAAGGTCGTGTGAAGTATGAGTATTCTAACCAAACATAGAACCATTAGCTGATCCCTCCTGTCACTCTAGGATTTTTCTGCTGTTCCACATGACCTTTGACGGCCTTTGCACGCCTTTGCACATGAGTTGGGACATCAGACTAGAGCCTCATGCTATTTCATAAGCCCCAACAATATGTCACGATTAGTACGAGGTTCATTGTCCAAGGCGATGGCAATATTTTTGTTTGGGTATGGGCTTCTGACATGTTTTGTGATTCAATATGAATCTATGACACTCTTTCTGTTGAGTGCTATTAAGAATTGCCTGGTCCAATACTTAGTTAACGCACACACATCCTCAACATGACGCAACCTCCCAAATGTGGACTCGATTGTGCTCACACTCCTTACTAATTTGTGCTTGCACTTGAATTTCCCTTCGAGAATCGGCTATTCCATGCTTCCGCGACTTCAAGGAAACCCTGTCGTTCTAAGTCAAGCTGAACTCGTTGTCTCCAATCCATGCTCTTCTTCACATCGTCGCTGGGGAAGTCGAAATTCATGGCCCAACAGACGCAAAACTTCGTCCTAATCCATTCCTTAGGAACAAATCCGGTCACCTCCCAATCAACAAGTCCAACTTTGCAGCCTTCAGTCAGATCAATGATGACATTTGTTGGTCCCATATCGCAATGGTGCAATACAAAAGAATCGCAATTCATCTCGACTTCTTTGCAATATGCAAGTAACATTTCGTGTGAATATCCATCAGGTGCTTGAGGAGGTTTCATCCAATTCTCTGATAGGTCACCCCCATCAACTCCGCATATCTTGTTATTTTCCCTCTGCGCTAACTCTTTGCAGATATCCACAACTCGTCTGACGCACACTTGATTCGTTTCCTCTTCCATGTTTGGCCAAGCCTTTTCTAGTGTGTTCCCTGGTACTCGACTTGTGAAGAGGTAGTATCGATTATCGTGTTCTGTATGGTAGAGGACGCGTGGAATTGGAAACGTCGGGACAGAGCCATTTGCGGGGTCGTGTAGATAGTTTAGTGTGATGTGTTCGCGTGTTCTGCTTGGGGTGCTCAGGGCTTGTACTTTCAGGAACGCCTCACCAATTCGCCAGGCTGCATTACAGTCACCAGCATCATGCACCAACTGTACTCGGCTGGTGGAGGAGAGTGGGTGAGTTGGTTGCTGTGAGTGAGCTAGCTCGGACAAGGTGTAGAACGCGCTTCCACCATCGCTCCAAAAACAACCCGACGACGGCGCAATAGTCTTGTAGGAGAGAAGAAGCACACCCCCGATGATCCACGAATTGTCGTCGATTTCGAGGATCGACTCTCGAACTGGTCTCAGAGCAGGCATATTAGTACGGGATTCAGAGTATATGGAAGAAGAATAGAAGTTGGGATCTCAGGCCGCAGTGAAAAGGCTTGAATGTAGTAAGTTCCCGTTCTTGGGGACGTATACAATTGGGGCCGTGATGAGGGGCAGGGAATTCCATTCCGGCTTAACTTTTCTCCGTATCGGGAAAATCAAAACAACCCAGGGACCTTGAGATACCTGATAGATAAATCATCGGCATGCGATTCGTGGTTTAACTTCATCAGGCATTAGCGGTTACGTCCAATTAATACAGAATAGGGCGGAACGACTGACGCTTGGGATTATTGTTGTGCGCTCAATCATGTTAGATGACTCAGGTAGTGACGCAGCCGCTCAATTGCATGATTGCTCATGCATTTGAATGCTCACATTAAGTTTGCTGAAAGTACAGTAATCATATGGTTGTTGGTGAACCGAAGGCGCTATAGGTGACGTGAGCGCTGTCAGCCTGCAGGAGGTAGAAAACTTCTCAAGACGCAGCTGCGAATTAGTGTTAAATATTTAAGTTAAGAGTCTGGCCTTGACACAAAGACTATTTTTGTTTGTTTGTTTGTTCCTGTTAACGTCCTGTATAAGTCAATGACTATCGTAGGACGACCAGGCCTCGGGCTGGATTTAGCTCTATACCTAAGTACAAGGAGCCTTCAAGATAGAAAAGTTCAAAAGCCCATCTCTAGCTTTTAATCGGGTATGCCTACGTCGATACTGCCCTATATTGTAATAGATGTTAGGGGTCGATGCCCCGTGTGGACAAAGGAAATAACAAAGGAAATAAACAATGCTTGCTCTTCCCCTCCTCTACTATCCTCTCCCCTTATATCCTCTTCTCCTTCTAGAACCCATAGACAGCGGTTTTCACCACTTCCCCGTACCCGGGCATTCCCACTGGTGCGACTTTCCTCTATTCCTAGCCTTCCTCCACTTCTGTTTTTCTGACAGGTGTCGTACTAGGAAAAGGTTGATCGATCAAAGGGCACTAATCTTTAATCGTAGTAATCGTGTGTATGGTACCGTGCCAATAGGTTTTGTGTTGCTGTCTCGAGGATTTGATGATTTTGTCGAGTATATAACCACCCCTACGACCCCTCCTGCTTCCTCAGCCTTCCCACAAGGTGTTCCGAAACTCGTATAGTAGGTAAGTAGGTGGATACGACTGGCTGGTTTGCTGAATTCGAGTTAGAGCCTCGCAATGGGCATTGTCTTGAAGAGAGGATTGTGCTTGTCGATGTGGTTACATACGTGTTCTGGCTTCCGAAGGTGGTGGCATCGCTTACGATAATATCGAAGTGGATGCCGAGCCAGTTGGTGACGAGGATACTAAGCTCACCGGCGTTCAGATCAAGGTCAGAACACTGGGACCCGCGATGAAGCGAAGCCCCTGGCCGAAGCCGAGTCGGCGGTACATGGTAAACCTCTATTCCAACTTCTCGATTGGTATACTTAACGACTTACCTAGTCTAACTTCAATCAGGACATCATTCTCACAGGCTCCCTAGAAATGAAGATGCCTCATGAGTACCAAGATTTCTTGGATTCGTGCCCCATCTATGAGCCTCCCCAAAGACGGAGAGCGAAAGCTGGGGCCTCCTTGTTTCTTGCGGTGTGGGGACCGGTAATGGGACTCATGGAGAAGATTACTAATTCAACTATGAAAGATGATGGATGTGCTCCTAAGTGGGTTGTTCTGCTTGTTTGATTTATGGTGCGGCTCATCTGGTTTACTCATGATGTACTTTTTGCTCCTGTTTTTGGAAAAGGGGACGGACATGCAGAAGTGGACCGCACCTGCACATCTGCTTTGAACTCAATCTCTGGTTTGGGGGAAAACGTCGTTCCAGAGGAGCAACCATTGCTGATGCGAGAGAAAAGTGAATTTTAGCAGTCTATCTGGAGATTATGTTAAAGTGCCCATATCCAATTAACTCACATCGCCTATGTTTACCTTAAACATCTTTCTCTTTTACAGTCTCTGTTTGCTTCTCCCACATATTTGCGTATATACCCCCTAAAGCCAGCAATTTAGAATGAGTCCCTCTCTCTACTATTCTACCCTTATCCATTACCAAAATCTGATCTGCATGGGTAACTGTGGAAAGCCTAAGACTGAAACCCCAGAGGAGAGGTTAGAATTTAGCAAGGTTCATGTGCATGGACGGGTTTAAATGTTTACTTACGCGATTGTGATTGTTGTTCTCCCAGTTGTAACATTATCCAGAGCTCCTTGGACTAATCTCTCTGTCGCCGTATCTAAAGATGTGGTTGCCTCATCTAGCAGCATAATTTGCGGGTTCTTCAAGATTGCTCGCGCAATAGCAACCTAGAAGCGACGTCAATATTAGGAAAAGAATAACATTGAGAGATCGAGAATGATACCAGAAAAAGAATACATACCCTCTGTTTCTTACCCCCAGAAAGCTTCAAACCCCTCTCCCCAACCATAGTTTGATACCCCTCTGGAAATCCCAGAATCTTATCGTGGATACTCGCCGCTCTGCACGCTTGCTGAGCTTCTTCCTCCGTCGCATCTTCTCTTGCGTATAATAGGTTATACAATATCGTCTCGTTGAAAAGAACTGTGTCCTGAGGAACAAATCCAATATGCTTCCTTAAACTCTTGATAGTAATATCTTGCATATTAACATTATCAATAAAAATACTCCCGCTCAACGGCTCGTAAAATCGAAAAAGCAGCTTCAGAATCGTTGACTTCCCTCTCCCACTTTCCCCAACAATAGCAGTGGAAGTTCCATGATCCACAGTGAAAGAAATATCGTCCAATGCCGGTCGGGTCGATCTATACGCGAACGTAAGATTGGAAACAGTGATTCGTCCTTGGATCCTCTCTATGGGTTTAGCTCTCAAATTATCTTGGATGTCGGATGTAGTGTTGAATAGTTCTAACATCCTCTCTGCATCCACAAGGTTATTCTGTACTTGATTGTAAAAGCTTCCATAAAAGGCTAGCGGCGCTTGCAGTTGCGCGAAATACGAGATAAGCTCGACGAAATCAGAGACTTTATGAACACCGATGGAGATTTGATAGGCAGATAAACCACATACTATTATCACGCCAAGGATGAAAATCCCGTTTTGTGTTGCGTTTAGGACGTTGAGGGAGAGTAAAATAGAGAACTCGGCTTTCTGGAATGTCGTTACCAGTTGACGGAATTTGGAGGTTTCTAGTGGAACTGCGTTGTTGTAGTGAACTGTTTCGTATGCCATAATAGCATCTGTTCTGAACAGAAAGATAGGAAGTCAGTTGGTATTTCCTTATTTCATGAAGGAATCCAGGAGCTCATAATTACTTAGCAGCCTCCATATTTCTCTCTCGAGTCGCCATTTCTCGCCTCGATTTCCCCCGGTACTTGGCCATGTAAATCGTGACAAAAATATAATTCCACATAACAGCAACAACAATAATTGAGTAAATTGCATCAAACTGGATAAATAACCACACAGCAGCGACCCCTAAATCGAGAACCATGGGGAAAAGCTGAAACGCGAATCCGTCTAGAAAGGTGTTTAAGGCGCCACCTTTTCCAAGAGCACTTATGACTTCTCCGATTCGTTTACTTAGATGGAAGTCTAAAGATAGTAGTAAAACATGTGAGTATGTTGCGCTCGTGAGTCGACGGTAGAGCGATTGGCTGATTGGGATCCAGAGAATGGCACGGAGAGAACCTGTGATGCCTTGTTGACCTTACAGACCTCGGTAAAAACAGTACAATTCGATTTGCTTATAAGGTATTGTACCTTGTCCCAGTGAATCAACGAGTTCACCGAGTTGGTGAGGAACCATGACATTTATAATTCGCTGGAAAACTAAGAGTGCGAAGCAAAAGACTGTCACAAGCTGCTGTCGTTTTGAATCAGAAGGCCTTTACGTCCCAAATTAGTCCATGTTAGGAGCTGAGATGTGTTTCACGTACCAGATATATGGGAATAGTCCTCTAAATCCATAAAAATAGTCAAGCCATCCTCCTACCGATGCTCTTGATATTGGAGTTGAGCTTGAAGTGCCATATTTGAAAGTAGAGCTATTGTTAACGATAATAGCCTCTCTCTCAGGATCAGTACCATGAGCATTGCTCCGAAGATAGAGTCTATCATGGTGCAGAAATATTGCACCTATCAAAAGAAGCAAAACTATTCTGAGCACTGCTAGGACACTTGTCATCAGTTTCACATGCCCAAGTTCCTTTACTGCTAACTGATCAACGATCTCGATTGTTACTTCAAACCAAAGTGCTAGAATCCAGGTGTGAAAGTTTGGTCTCTCTGGTGTAAATGGGCCATCTGGATCGGGTAAAAGCCCAGAACCAAAGTACACGGTGAGGGCTATGAATGACGCCTAAAGGTCAATTAATATTTGCTCTTCTCGGTTAATATTTAATCTTACCAGCTCCGCTTGGAAAAATTGCAAATCAATCTTGTAGCTGATTTCTTTCTGATATCTCATAACACTTCCGAAAATGCTCGCACACTAAAGGTTTTCAGTTGTTGAACGAAGTATACTAACAGCAAAATGCATACTAGTGCAAGTAATAAACCAGCCTGCAACCACCATATCAAGGTAAATGATCGATTATGATGGAGATTTTCATTCTTGACGCTCTTCTGTTGGCTATAGGAGAAAAGGTAAGACGCCAAAAGCGTAACACATAAACTCGCAGGGTAGGCGTAATAAAGCGCAGATAACAACTCCATAGACATGTTGTAGAATGATTTTGATGTTTGCTTCTTCTCTTTGAGAACTATTTGAGTCTATGTGAGGTGAATTGTGGAGAACTTCAACCTTTTCCTAGAAGGTGGTTTCATAAACCGTGGTTGTGTATTTTCCGGTTTCCGAACTGGCGGGGCCCGGTGCAGTACAGTACCAGTTAGCCGAGAGGTCTTGGCAAGAGTCAAAAATGAATAAATATTACTCCAAGCAGATAGCCACTTAGAACAAATCAACCAACAATTATACCAAGAATAAGCCGAAAATATGTCAAGCAAAAAGTTTCCTGGTTTATCTGCCCGTGGCGGCTCAAATGTTACAGCAGTAATGCCCAAAGTCGCCGCTGCGGTGGCAGCCCGCTCATCAGGATCCCAAATCGACCTAGCCTCCGCGGAGAATTGGCTAATACGACCTGATATCATCGAAATCTGTAAAGATGCAATCGCAAACAATCTACACCCCATATATCTCTCGTATCCCCGAGCTTTTGCGGGATTCCCTGAGGTTTTGGAAGCATTTAAGGGCTTTTTAAATAAGTTTTTTAACCCCGGGATTCCGGTAGAGAAGGAGCATCTTGCTACGTCTCCTGGGGCGGCGAGCTGTATTGATACTTTGTTGTATAACATCTGTGATCCTGGGGATGGAATTTTGGTGCCAGGCCCGTATTGGATTACGTATTTTCTCCTTTGAAAATTTATTGGCTAAACAAAATAGGTGGGTTTGATTTCCAATTTCAAGCGAGGTCGTCTGTAATCCCGGTTTCTGTAGTAACATCAGACTTGAACTCTGCAATGAGCGGATCTTTGGTCCCTGCACTAGAAGCAGCTTTTGAAAACTCCAAAATTCCAATCCGTGGAGTCTTGATTTCAAACCCCCAAAACCCCCTTGGGCAATGTTATGCGGTAAAGGTGATTGAAGAATGCATCAAATTTTGCCAGCGAAAAGACATACATTATATCTCCGATAAAGTACACGGTATGACGAGTTTTTCTTGTCCAGATTTCCCCGAACCGGTACCCTTCGCTTCGGCACTATCACTTGATATAGCGGGAATCGGATGCGATTTATCTCGTGTTCACATTGTGTGGAGTACTAGCAAAGATCTAGGACAGAGCGGAATGCGAATCGTAAGTCATACTTCAAAGCTTGCGTCCTCGCAGAGCTGATTTAAGAATATTAGGGCTGTACGATAACTCAGGGAAATAAAGAAATGGCAGTTGGAGTAACACTAGCTTCACATACAACAACCTCATCACTGTCTTCAATTTGTGCTTCAGCCATTCTCACCTCCCCAAAGTTGCCGGATGTATTTGCTAAGAATTCCGAGCTTCTATCTACTGGATATTCGAAGGTGGTGAAAGTCTTGAAAAGGCATAAATTGCGGTATTTCCCTTGCTATTCCGGATTATATATTTATGCTCAAATTGCGCCAAATTGCGATACCTGGGTCGAAGAGAGCAGATTAGTGCAGAGAATGAAGAATGCAGGAGTTTTGGTGAGCAGCGGACGTGGATACCATGGGCCAGAAAATGAGAAAGGCTGGGCTCGTATTGGATTTGCTATTCCAAGTAACGAACTGAAAGCTGCTCTTGGGATCATGGATAACGTGTTCGGGAAGGAGGCGGTCTTACGAGAACGTGATAAATATATGAAGAGTCTCGAAAGAGAAACTCAACAGCTAGAGAAATCGTTTCTTGAGACTCAAATGTAGTAGAAGGTTTCCCAAAACTACCAATAATGAGAAATACAATCATAAACACGAGTAATACAACACATGTTCAAATGCCACAGTGATAACCTGAAACAAGAAAATGGAAGATTTTAGTACAACTTTCAATTGTCTTCCATTCCTAGACATTCCAAGAATTTTTTCGGAGGCCGAGATTGGGATGCGAAGCATAATCTAGTGAATTCTGAGGGAATTTAAATATCTACGATATTCCTACCTCAAATCAAAAGCCATGATAACAATCCATTAAACTCATAACAGCAGAAAAGGGTGCCAAAAATGGACTACACACTCATCCACCTCATCGACTCCCTAAAATCTGCCCTGAAAATACTCAAAGGCGATGCTTCGGACGAACTCCAAGCAACTCTACACAACCATGACAAACTTCCCAGCAAGCGAATCGCTTCACTTGCCAGCGAAGCTATTGATCTCCTCCATGAAACCGAGCAACTACTCGAACCTAGATCGCTTGTACTAGCTGATTAATTTCTTGGTACGTATATTCTGCCCTAAAAGAGGTGATTGATTAGCCAAATCCCAGGATACTTGAACTCAAAATGCCTCTGTGCAGCTGTGGAATTGAACATCCCCGATATTCTCCGTGAAGGTCCCAGAACTCTGAGAGATCTGGCAAATAACGCCAATGCACATCCACATCGTCTACGACAAGTCATGCGTATGCTTCACAATGATGGAATATTCAAATACGATGTGGAAGCAGACACCTACAGCAATAATAGCACCTCTACCCTTCTCCTCGCCGACCACTGGACACAATGGCGGAACTGGGTAGACCTCTACGGCAACGAATTCTACGATATCGCGCGTGGAATTCCCGCTTCCTGCCGCATCGATGAACCCCGCATGGCAGGCCAAGTAAATTTTGACACCGACGAAGACATTTTCACCTATTTTACCTCGCAAGGTTGGCTTCCACGACTTCACCAAACGCTCAGCGGAGGAGCAGCTGCGCAGGCGCCGGGGATTTTGGAGGATTACCCGTGGGAAGAGGTTGCGGAGGAGAGTTTTCTTGATGTTGGCGGGGGAGGAGGCGGATTAGTGGCGTTGCTTTTGAGGAAGCACGTTGGGATGCGCGGGGCGATTTTGGATACGGAGAGGGTGATTCAGCATGCAGTAGATAATTTCCATAATCCGGAAGGGGATTATGCGGATGTGGGAGAGCGAGTGAAGAGGGATAACCTGATTGTTGGGGATTTTTTGGTCGAAGTTCCGGCGTTTGAGGTGTATACTATGAAATGGTGTTTGCATGATTGGAACGATTCGAAGGCATTGAAAGTGATGGACAATATCTGGAAAGCGATAATTCGTGGTCCTAAGAGTAGGTTGGTGATTCTTGAGTCGCTGTTAAAAGATGGTAGAATGGGGCGATTAGCGAGATATGGAGATTTGACGATGGCAATTAGTGCGAATGGTCAGGAGAGGGATGAATCACAGTGGAGATCGTTGGCAAGGCAGACAAGATGGGAGGTTAGTAATATCTACCACCTTCGAAATGCGTGGCCGGCTGCGATCGAGCTTGTGCCAATATGGAATGAGGATGCTAACGTATTTCTGAATCCCAAGTCTCCCGAGACAACAGCCGACTCGAATGAAACGAACACAGAAAAGGATAACACTAATGGTACCTACCAAACACCCACTTCGAATGGAGAAAACTTGCAATCAACAAATCTTGCAGATAGCTCCCAGGTCTTAGGCACCATGTCCTTTCTCGAACCATGGGATAGTTCTCGCGGCAACCCGTTTTACCGATCTGTCCCAGATGAAGGATTTGCGAGACAGAACTTTTCCTGGGTCGAACACCCAGTAAAAATTACCAATGCTCGGCCGCACAAGGAAGATTTCAGTCTTGACAAGAACGGGTTCTGCTATACAAATGACCCCGATACCATGACACCGGAGCTGTTGGAAGCATTGAGAATTGGGGTCAAGGAAGTTGTGCAGGATTTGTATTACCCAAAGGTGGAGTGGTTGGTGAAGAGAATTACTGGCGCAAACAGAGTGATTATCTTTGACTATACTGTTAGAAAGAAGGACCCGGGTATGAAAAAGGAGGAGAATCCAAATGGGAAGGAACAACCTGCTACTGTTGTAAGTTGGAAACGCATGGTGATGTCAAGACAGAACTGACAAGTTGCAGGTACATTGCGACCAGTAAATATGAAATCGTCTTGCAATAGGGAGAAATGCCTAACGTTTTTAGGTCCGGCAAGGGAGCTCTGCGTCGCGTGAGGCAAAACATTGCCCACGAGGAGGACTTGGAATGTGTTCTCAAAGGACGAATACGAATGATAAAGTTTCTACCCCACCCCTTTAATCCCAGGACCCAGCTAACAGACCCCTTCAGTATTTGGCGTCCTCTCCTTGGACCAGTCCCAGATTGGCCCTTAGCAACCATGGACTTTCAAACTTTATCAAAGACCGACATTCATAACTGCGATCTTTGGCGCCACCAATTCGAGGAACGAGGGCAATCTGTAACGTATAAAAATAACGTGAAGCAGAACTGGTATTACCTCGATAAACAAGAGGTAGATGAAATTACCCTGATTAAGATCTGGGATAGTAAGGATGATGGAACAGCGAATAGTAAGCTTATAGCTCATTTTGTGTAACAGAAAGAAAGTTTGAAAGCTAATAGCAGGGTAGTGTGTCCACATGCCGCCTTCCAAGATCCAAATGTGCCACCTGATGCCCCTCCTAGGGAAAGTGTAGAGGTACGGTGTATCGTCATCGACGACCCTATGGATTGAGGTTAGAGTGGTACAACGGCCTCTTCCTTCTTGAGACAAGGATCCATGACGTATTTTACTGCTATCTAGGAATTTGACCTAGACGTAATTTTCTACTTTACATACTGATGGTGTGTATTTGCATTTTTACTCATGGGTGATTGTCGCTACATAATGGAATCATAATAATAGTGAATGGATATTAGGTAGCTAGCTTGCTCCTCTCCTTTGGGACTAGCGTACAATGACATTTATAAGTACGTAGGAACTTAGCTAGCAACACTTGCTTTAGCATGCAACACAGTGATACCTGTTCATCCTAATATTAGCATATTTTCCTTCAAGCCTCCTACAATGCACTACATCAACCCAATCAAATTTATATACATAGCGTAACTTCGGCAGCCGGTAAATCGGCTCCCCTCCTCCTAGCGTAATAGGTGGGCAAGCTTTTGGTGCGCCATTCGCACTTATCTCAGTTTCAAACCCTCTTTATAAAGGCTTTTGGTGGTAGGCTTTCCTCTTCTCACGTGACCCACACGCTCTCACCCCGACCCTCCGCACCGACCCCGCCCCCGGCCCGCCATCAAAGAAGCTCGATATTTCATTGACAAGCCAGAAGTATTTCGGGCAGCTTGGAATGTAGCTCAATAAGAGTTAGTTGCTCTTGCCCCCAAGAGAGAACAAAATGAGACCATGGTTAGAGGCAGTAGTAGAGAAGAGAATAATTTCGGCACTAAAGTGGACACGATATGTTGTGGGCTGTAGCAAATGAACTTTGCAATGCTCCTGCTTGTAACTATTTATTTCATTTCTTCTCCAAGCGAAGCAAGACGTCAGGGTGCGTTATCCAGCTACCACTATCCAGATTAACCTCCAATTTACTCCCCAGAATCTGCCGAAGAATTTTATAATTACTTAGTAGCTGTATCAATGCCTGCTTTATGATCAGATCTGCGACGTGCTTCCCGAGGCACTGGCGTGGTCCAAACCCGAACCTCCAGTAGTTGTACCGCAATTCGGTCCCTTTTTGTTGGAGAAATCTCTCGGGGCAATACGTCTCCCTCTCTTCTCTGCTTGAGCCCCAGTAATGGTTGTGTATATTCAGAGCATGCGAGTCGATAACGAAGTTGGTATTCGGCGGTATCAAGTAGCCGCAGCTCCCTTCGCCTCTGACAACGATTCGTGAAGTTGGCGCCGACTGAGGAACAGAGAACGCGGCTAACGGTCGGAGACGCGCTGATTCGAGGATGCAAGCATGGAGAAATGTTTTCGAAGAGATGTTGTATGCGTCGGGTATCCAATCCTCGGGTACACTTCTGAATGTTCCTCTATGGACATTCTGCAGAGAATCAATTTCTGCCTTGAGCTTGTCCTGCGCAGCACCATTCTCAGCTAGAAAAACTAAATTCCAAGATATTCCACCCATTGTGACGTCGAGGTTTGCAAACAGCATCTCATCAATTGTCTGCAACGCTTGTGGGAAAGAGATCTGACGCTTCTCTATAGCGCTGTACAAGTCTAGAATGGTAGGCTTCTGAGTTTCGCCATTCGATTTTTCGTACAGATATCTTGCTTTGGAAGCAGCATGGTTATTGAATGACTCCCATTGCTCTTTCCAGGCGCGAAGCTTTTTGTTGGTTTCCAAAGGTAAATATCTGCTCCATCGATATCGTATCACACCTCCAGCAATCATATGATTCCATAGGCTCTCGCGCAGAGGAATCAGACTTTCCAGTCTTGAGATCTCCTTATCCAATTTTCTATATATGATATTTGTTACAATGCGGAATGGCAGCATCTTCAGATCCTCGAGTGGGTTCAGAGCATATTGCGATGGTTTGTCGTGACCCTGGGGTAACAGGGTTTCCAGAAATTGTTTAGTGGACTGCCTATTGAACGGTAGGTATGAATTACTCGTCGAGGCACGAAAGGAGGGCTCAACAACTTTTTGCAATCCACTCCATTCTTGCTTGCTTATAAGCCCTAAACAGTCACCCAGAAGCTGAAGCATCAGAAAGCCAGAATCGTTCGCTACTGCCTTTTTATGACGGCTAGAATCCCAGAAAACAATTTTGATATCTTCAGGGCGGCTGATAACACTACGGTTCAAAGAAATATTAGTTACTAAAGATAACATGATTTCAAAAAGAAAGTAAAATGGTCATTAATGTCGTGTCAGAAATCGACCGGGAGTGGCTCACATTTCCTGATTCATACCAGACCATAAACGATATACCCCTCCATATTTACTTCGCCATTTTGCACAATTTTCAATTCCCTGAAGGAACTTCCCTGTATCTCCCTGGCCATTGGGCCACTGGTATGGGCAAGTTGGTATGCCATGATGCTTGCCATCAAGTGATGTCACCCTGTAACGCCACTGGAGGTAATTCCAGTGCGAATTAGCTCTGTACTCGTGATATCTGATAAATGAAGAATATCCGGCACCGAAGACGCTAGCTGTACGTACCTGGACTAGAATTGAGATAAGGTTGGTCAGCAAGGCACGTTGATAACCAGTCGCCCAAACAGAAATAAACACCATTATGGAGCTAAATACAACCAAGGTAATAATAAAAGACATCTCTAGTTGAAGATGGAAGCTTTGTTGACAGCTTACTACTATTTGTACCTTTACCTCTATTTCTGAAGGAAATATGGGACATCAAAATTCGGTTATATCTTCGGCCACCGAGAGTGTAGCCTAGAAGTTTTTGGCTACTATTTATCTTATCCTTCGCCGCCAGTGAGCTTTCTCTTAGTTTGTCATGTGTTTCGGGGTTAAATATCAAGGTAATGGTAGACATATAGATAAAACTCCCTAAGCATCTAATAATATATAATAATTCTAAAAGTTAGCGCTAGGCTTATGGCAGCTAGTAAATCGACGCCCGGGTGTTTAGTATTTCGACGCCTACCTCCCTCGCCTAATTGGTGGTCCGAGCTTTAGGTACGGCATTCGTAACAACTCTACCTTTCTCTCGATACTACGCCTTTAAAAGTATAGTAACCCCCTATTATTTATTAATACGTCTATATTATATTATTTAAGGGGTATATTAAAAAAAAGAAGATTAAGTTAACAAGTACATTTTTAGGTAAGTACTTAATTCTTACAGAAAGTCCGTCCGTAGCTGTATTACGTATCTACAAGTATTACAAATAATAAATAATTATAAGTAAAATTAATTAAATTAAATTTTACAACTAATTATATAAAAAGCCCCCTCTTAAAAGTTACAAGAGTCTAGGACGCTTGTTCGCTTTTATAGAGCCTTTAGATAAGTGTCCGGGGACATTTACTCTCTATATATGTAACCGTGTGGAGTGAACCACTGCTTGCTGTGATGAATACGGAGTCAAACGGAAACTGCTGTATAGAGCGAACAACTAAGTGAGGAGAGAAGAGAGTTACAGAGGAACGGAAGCTTAAATACAGGATGCCAGCGGCACGCACGTGACGTGCTACACGGGACCAGACCCCAGTCCCTCCAACTCCGTAACAATATAGACAAGTGCCCTTAGTACTACATTAGGCAGTACTACACGTAGCTATATAGAGAGTGAATACTAGTTACTCGTGATAGTTCCGCTATATTTCACAAAGACGTTGTACGCGAGAAGTAGGAATAGCCTCAACGTTAAGTTCAAAGTATATACGCTAGTAAAAAACTTTTATTACCCTCCTACTAGCTTAAAAAAAACCTACTCGCCTAAATAGGAACTGTATTTACTACTAACTAAAGGGTAGTGAATTTCTTATAAATTAGGCGAGGGGGGGCGTCGAAATACTAAACACCCGGGCGTCGATTTACTAGCTCCCTAGGCTTATAGCATCCATAAAGTACTATAGATAGATTAAAATGGTAGAATCTAATAGTATAAGTCTATTAAGACAAGTAAAAAGTGCCTTAATTTCTAGCTACAGAAGAACGTATACCTTATATAGATAAAATCACTTCAAGCTAAGCTAGTACGCTAATACGAGTCAATTTATAGACCCGTTTAGAAAGAGCGTATAAGGACACGTGTATAAACGAGTTATTCAACATGAATTATAAATAATGATGGAAGACTAGTTATTTATAGTGCCATAATAGTAATGCCGTAATAAAAGTAAAGCAAGTATAACTCTAATAAAGCCGAATAATTAGGCCGATCAGTGATAGTATTACTAATTTTAACAAACTCAAAGAGAATATGAACTCCCTAAAAGTCATCTACAAAGCAGAGATTGGTAGAGATAAAATGTAAACAAGAACAAGATACACTTTTAAAAAGCCTTAGTAAAATGCGGAGAGTTTAAGCAGCCACAGCCTCCACGATCGTCGAAGTTCCCTTCAACTCCGAAAATGCCTCTGGCCACAAGAACATCTTCTGCTCCTTACTAGGCGTGGCAGCCACCAATCTCGGCACCTATTACAACACGTCAGCCTCCTCCAAAAGCTTACACGTAAAACGGAAAAAGAACAACTTACAGCAGCCTGACTACTGACCCTCCTCCACATATTAGCTCTGGGATTGAATCTAGCTGGCTTGCCTAGCCCTCTAGTGACCTCCTCGTCCTCACTCTGAATCTTCTTCACCTCCCTCCCAATATCCGCAAAAGTATCAAAGGGGATATACTTGATCTTATTCTCAACGCAGTATTCCTCAAGCCTTAATCCCCTCCGCGCGAAGAGAACATCTGCCTCTCTTGCGGCGGGGAGATCAGATACACCGTCGCCAATGAAGACGATGAGGGGGATGGTTTCGACGGGTTGCAGGGTGTGGTTTCGAGATGGATCATGCTTGAGGGAAGCAGCGGCTTGCTCTCGATATTCCGTGATGGAAAGGGCTTTGTCGTGCCCCAGAGGTGTATCGTGGCGCCAGATTGGGGTCCAAGTTGAGCCGTCAGGGTTGATTTCTGCGTCGTTGGCTACGATTTCAATATGCTGGCTCTACACATGGATTAACCTCCGCCCTTCAAGATCACCAACAATATCTCTACAAGAAGAGCACATACCTCTTCTTCTCCGAGGAACTCATCTAACACAGCCCTCAAAATTGGCTTCAGCCCTGCACTAATGACATTAAATGGGATCCCCTCATCTACACAAAACTTATGGAAAGTCTGGAAATCAGGGTCAATTTCCAATTTCTCTTTCATGACCTCGAAACCATCTTCGAAAGGAACGTTGAGAGAACCCCACATTTCCTCCGAGACGTCGCGGAAAGAGCGTTCGCCAGAGGAGAGTTGTGCTTCGAGTTTTTCGCGTCGGGCAGAGCCGCAGCCATGGGCATCAAAGAGAATGTGACCGGTATCTTGCATGAAGATGGTTCCGTCAAAATCTATGGGATAAATTAACTTGTGAAAAGAGTCATTTGTGGAACTTCTGGTGTTGTGGGGGTTTCGGGTGGATTATGGAAAGCTGTGTTTTAGCAAGAACGAACCTGAAAAACAAATAATCTTCCGCTTCTGGCTTATGATTGAAGTTATGCCAGTTACGGAAAAGTCCTTCAAAGGATCATATTGAGGCGTAATAAGCATTTTGGGAGACGTAGTACCGTATTGTGGAAGTATGATCCTCAAATTCCCTAGGATGTCCAGAAGATATCGCTAAAATTCGCAGCAAAGTACTCAAAAAATCCCGGCGAAGAAATTTTCTAGATCTAGGGTTGAACAACAAGATTGGGCCATGAGACCTTTTATACATACAGGAGGTAAGCACACCATAACTTTGAACTAAACCAGAAGAGCTTACATCGATTCACGATGATAAGGAAAGAGCACTGTTTACAAACATGCATCACGATCTTAAGCCAAAGACTAGGGGAATTCGACCGAATACCTTGAGTTGTGGGCCACTTGAAACTGCCGCTAAGCTGCGGCAAAGCTTGACTCGACATAAATTTTCCTGTCAGTAGAAGCGGTCTCTTAACACTAACACGTATAAGGAATAGCATCACATGCATCACAGGAAAGAAACAGTACACTTATGGCACTTTCCGAGTCCGCTAATGTACTCGAGTATATAGTGGTCAAATCAAATGCGGGATAAAAAGCCTCCTGGGACCACAATTTCCCTAGGGACGGGTTGTTTATGTACATTGTTTACCCGGTGTACAATGATGTATTGATAAAATTGATTCAAACCAATAACAACCGACAGATACGTAGAATGATGTCATATGCTGACAGGAAAATAAAAATTCGATACAGTGGGGTATAATAGCATCACGTTCTAAGCTCTAATGTATTGACATCTTACCTTCACGCAGAAGTGATTGAAAATGGAGTACATACATGAGAGCTGATAGCACTGTACTTCTGGCAGAGCCCAACATCGTCACCGGAACATTGAGCTGAAAATCGCAACCGGTAGAACACATGTACGACCGACATAGTGACCAAATTGCGGTGAGAAAATGACCTGCTCATTTCTAACACTTGACGCCTATGGTCAATTTATAAATTCCTTTGGAATGGGGAAAGCAGATTTACCATAGAGCTACATTATTACAATATCTTCAAAACGAGAAGCCTGTTACCTGTTGACATGGATCTAATACTCGTACTACAGATGATTTGATTATCTACCTAGGCATCTTTAAACACCCCTGAAATTTCACCGCCCTTTCTTTTCTAGCGATCTTTTAGAGCGGTTCCACTAATATACCACGGAACGGACTTAGCAAGATAGGATATCTAGGCCCTGTTTTGCCACCCTCTTGTGCAATAACCCTAATATACTAATTGTCAGTACGTTATTGCTTGGCAAGAGCTTACTTTAACTTAACAAGAGTATACCGCAAACGCTTGGAAACGCGGCCTAGTTCGCCAAACGACTTTGTCTACGGAGAAAATGCTCCGATTAGAAGTGCAAGTTTTTTCGATTCCTCTTTGCTCTGGAAGGGATAAAGTAGTTCTAATGGTATTAGTAAGTAATATTATATACTGGAGTTAGTCCCTTATTTGTAAGTATGAAATCTCCTGTTTTATTATACAAAGCCCCTGCTAAGCTACATGCCCGACAAAACATGGCTGTAGTAAGTCAGGCTTACTTGGGGTGTATTCATTCTACTTCGTGTGATCGCAAAAGTTATTTCATCTGCATGTAGCAACTGGAACTCATGGCAATCCGAGAAAGTGATTCAATCTGCAGGGGATCGAACATGCCCTTCGTTAACCCCACCTACTACTTCGAATGAATCTTTCTCCGCCATCTCTTCTAACACGAGTGGAGGAAAACACAAGTCCACGAGGGGCTCTCAAAGCAACCTAAATCACGAGGGAGAGGATGGAGAAGACGACGAACACCGATTACCCAAGAAGCAAAAGAGATCAATGACAAAACAGCGCCCACTCAGATACAACTGTTCCGTCTCAAAGAAAGCTATTAATGCAGATATCGAACAGTATTCTCAAAGTCGTAGATGTGCTCCTGCCGGCCTTGAATTTCGGCACGTTTGGTAGGCCTGATCTATTCTTCACCTGGATTCATACTCATATCGTTATTAGGCAACACATCAGAAATGCACACTATGGCTGTGAAACATGCGCGAAAAGTCTCAAGGAGAAGTCTGTAGACAAAGAGTATTCAATGGATAAAATTAAGGACCCAATCATATGTACCAGTAATGCGGATAACTACAACCCCTTTGAGGTAGGCATTGTTTAAATATCGCCAAATGGAGAAAGTCTACGACGAAAAGCTTTCGCACAAGGAGAAGTGGATCAAATGGTGGCAGATCACTCATGCCGATGAATCCCAAGTACCTGAACCCCTTCACCACGGCAAACTGACCATCTCCATGGAGGATATCCCCCAGCTTCAGGACCTTTTCAAGTCTATGTGGCTCAGTGAGGCCTCTCTTCCGGCTATGGATAAATAATAAATACAAACTATGTTAGGGATTTTAGGAAAGCTCTTCCAACCATGTCCTATAATCCATCGATATCGACGTTAGAGAACCCAAGTACAAACGTCTATCTTCGATGAAACTTTGGCATTGACGCCTCTCCAAGCCACCGATAGACCAATTAACCTTCATGTTTTCCCTAAAACGTGTGAATGGGAGTCGACGTATTTTTGCCAGAGTCGAGCGATGCCGCTAATGCTGATGCGCTAGCGATATCTTCTCAGATAGGCTTTGGTCAACATAACATGAATTCCGAGTTCGATGGCATATAGTATATATAAACTTTGGAGAGGCTCTACTTTTGTCGAAAGGAGTACTTCTGGACGGAAGCCCTGTATCTTTAAAGAGAACTCAATTATTTAAGCGGGCAGTATATAGTAACCAGTATAAAACCCAAACGCAACCCCCTCAACCGCAAAACCTTAAGAAACCCCCACCCACGGATCTCTCAGGAGAACTCAGACACCACTATATCCATAATATAGTAGCCGGTTTTTCCCTCCTTCCATCCTAAACCACGGTTTTAACCTACGCCTACCTAGCACCGCCCACCGTAATCACCTCTTCCCATATCCTTTTTCCTTATCCCTTTTCTCCAAAATCCTTCTCGCAATTTATCGTGATTTTTTTTTCGAGCGGAGCGACGAGGGAAACAGCTTCATGGTACGGCGCTAATGAGAAGACACACACTAACTGACTGGGTCAGGCGGGCAGGATACCAGTTTTCAGTAATAGTCGCTAGTTTATTTATGCTTTTCAATATTATTTTACAACTTTTTCTAGGGCGGGGGTTAAGCGAGGGGATTTCGTCGGTTGGTGAGAGGAGGGGATGGATTCACTTACTCTGGAGAAGGGTAAACTACATAGTTCCAAGAATGAATACAACCCTCGATATCCCGCTATTCCAACCGAAGCCCATCGACTCTCTTACCGGCAACCCTCCCAAAAGGAAGGCAGACTTCGCCTAAAGACACGAGGAAACATCACTGCCTCACAGCCTCACAAACACTTTACTCAACTCCACTCAACTCAACAACCACACTATCATCAACAGCACCCAACAGCACCTAACTTCAATACGCTATATTACTCACAAAACACCACATCCAAAGAACCCAAAAAAAGCCCACAGCTAATAATTCAGTTACCTTCCCTTCAAATCACGACAACCCCCTCACTTAAATAATCACAATCACAACAAATCACATCACATCACATCACCCACACATTCCCCCCCCCCAAAAAAAGGATTTACTCCAACAGGATTCTATTTTCTCATCTCCTACTACACCACCAACACACCACTACACCCTCCTCACACCACACACACACCAAGAAGCGAAAAGGGTGGGGGAACGACACGGCATAAAGCCACCATCATAAGACTACAAAGAACAATTAATAGGTAATAAAAGAGCATCCACTAAATTTTTTATCTCTCTTATCTCTCTCCGTCCTTCCCTCATCCTCCAACAAGCCCTGCCCTAAAAACATAAGAAAAAGTTTGAAGAAAGACAACACAAGGAAAATAAGTAGAACAACCGCTCAATGAAAAAATTCGACTCAAGGAAAAAGATTTCACGCCCAAAAATATTCATCATGATGCTGCTACTTCCCACAACCCAACCCCTCCCTTTCAATTCTATATACTAAAAACTCCGTATTCATCTTCATTCAAAAGAGGGGTTGGGCCGTCCCTCCACTATTCTAAATATTTCGAAAGGCCATGCTAGCTGGGAATATCCTTGGGATATTCTTCCGGGGTATGTGGACGTGGTTGTACAAACGCGCGAGAACGAAAAGCAAACAAATTCCGCCCCAAAAAACATGAAATAAGAGTTGATCATTATATGGACAAAGGGCACCGCCTCGACATTTCATGCTTTTTTAGTACGCCATACCACGGTATCCACCATATGGCTGTGGGGGGTTGTTGGAGAAATCGGGTAGTGTAGGATTTCGTGGTTCAGCGCCGCCTAGAGGTGCTGCCCCAGATACCAAATTTTCTCGAGTGCTCGAGTCCGAAGTCGAAGGGCGGTGGTTTTGAGCAAAGGGTCGCAGTGGTGTTGCACCTTTGTATGGGTTTGCAGGTTCGTTCATGAAACTATCGGCGCTGTTGTCCTTGACAAGAGGGTGCTTGACGTCATTCTCGTAGTGAGATCGTGCGTTTGGATCCATCAATAAGCTGTTGCGGGCATCGAGTGGAGTGAGGTTGTCAAGATCACGGTTCATTTTTTCTATACCATGTTAGTGAATGATGCGAAAGTATTGATAGATTGTTCTTACCTGCTTCCTTACGTCTCTTACGGTGAGGGTTCTCCTTGAAGCACAGGATCAGAGCATTGGCAACAATGAGAATGGCCAGAACTCCGGTGAGAGTAGATTGGACAGCAACAAGAACCATTCCAGTGACGGTTTGAGTGGTTGCACCGATACCTAATTCCTCCACAAACACAAGAATGCAGATAACCGAGAGTGCCCGTACAACTTGAATGAAGATGTTGATGATGTTACCAGATCTTCTCTCGAATGGCCGGTTCCAGATCAATAATCCAAGCATGAGTATCTCAATGATCAATTGTGCAACGGTTTGGGTGAGTCCGTGTCCATCTGCTGCTGCAAGAACACATCCCTTGGCGAACGCGTAGAGGAGGAAGGGGATAAATACCCACCAGAAGTCCTTCTTGTAACTATCGTAAAAGATACTGTACTTCATCCAGGTTTCCTTCTTCTCGTATAAACCAGATACATCTCCTTCATGTTGCTTGAGCTTTCGTGCAGCGTGCCAGATCTTGAAGGTGTAAAATCCGAGGACGGCAGTGAATAATGCAAGAGTAATACCAGCAAGTAGTTTAGCGGCCCAAGAATCTCCGTGAGTAAATTGGAATATGCAGTAAAGAGTCCACACACTATAGAGAAGCATAATCAATTGAACGATAGCACGACCCATAGAACCCCAGTAATGCTTTCGGAATCCAGTCAGACCTTTAGGGAAGGATCCGAAGAGAGCCCAGGTTTCGAGAATAACCTTGAAAAACAAGATACCGACAGCGATTGCGGCAATAACACAAGCAACGATGAGAAGAACGGTCATGAAAGTGTTGGCGGAAGGAACACTCAGTTGGTTGGCGTATGCCTTGATCCCAGATACCTGGGCTTCAATGGTAGAAGTTGTGGATGTGGCGTCGGTACTGGCGTTTGTAGACGTGGAAAGTGAGTCTCTGGCCATCAAGCTCATCAGGTCCAGGGATCGCTTAGGGGTCGAAGAATTGGAAGATCCAGAATAGACCAAGGTTGCGTTATCGAGGAAAGCAACACTGTCTTGGGTCAAGTTTCCACCCGTGACATTTCGGAAACTGTCGATAGAGGTTTGGAAAGATCTCCAAGGAATGATGCCAGTACTGAAGGCGAAATTCTTGGAGAAACTTCTGTATACTGGTGGGTAATTTACGGACATCATTCCGTTCATGGCGAATCCTTGAAATACGGTGAAGACCTCTGTGAACGATGGACTGGCTGTTCCGGCGCCTCCAGCGTGAGCACCAGCTGCAGCAGCTCCAATAGCTGAAGCACCAGTAAGTGCAAGTGCCGCTCCTGCAATACCTGCTGCAACGTAAGAGACTGCTGGAACATTAACTGTCTTGCCGTTTGACACCACTGATGTTAAACAAGCCACATTCTTTTGCGACTCTTTTGCCTTCAACTCCAGCATTGCCTGAGCTGCAATATCTGGAACGGTAAATGCGATCGATGGAATCATCGAAGCGTAATTTTCGGGAATGGTCTGTGTTCCTTGTGCCGCAAAGTCCCCTACGGGCACTATTGACGTTGTCAGAAAAAGTCGAGACGGATATCTCCCCAAAATACATACCAGGACATAGTTGAGTCACGAACGTGCCTTCATCGCAAGGATCAAAGGACTTTTGGTATACCTCTGTGCCGTATGCTGTGACTTTCAAAGCTGCCTGGTGGGTACTTGATTAGCTTTTGGGGAGCGTTAGAAGATGTCGGTCTTGAGGCCTTACCGTCACATTCTGAGCTCTTGTACTCGAACCAGCGACATCAAACGTCACCGTCTTGTCGTCTGCATTATATTTGATATCAACTTTATGAACCTTGATCGAGTCGTCCGAGTCACAAGTACTGAAGCTTGTTGTCTCGAGCACTTGACCAGCTAGGACTCTGGCCGGCAGGGATCCAAGTAGTAGTAAGGAAAATGCGGAAAATTGCCGTAACATGATGCCTGATGTGAAATATCTCGCCCTGATGGCCCTCCAAAGTGCGAACCCGAGAAGCCCTTGATATGTCTAGTTGATGCTCCTCTACCCGTTGAAATGTGTCGTGCCCCTTCTATGTTTCCCAAAATGACTGACCGGGACGAGATGCGATGTCTCTTGCGCACAAATAATCGAAGACGATAGAAAACAGCAAAGTTGTATCGTATTATGGCAGGTTCCACCTGATTGAAATCGTAGTCGGTATATTAGAACCTATCAAGTGATGGTGGTGGTCGTGAAAGGAGGTGGCTAAGAAATAGGGGATGGGAGGATTTCAATCAACTGGGGGAGTGAGCTCGGCCGTGTTGTTGATGTTGATGCTGATGTTGCACAGAAACGATGGTGAGGTGTGTTTGAGAGCAGAGTTGAGAGAAAACAGAGAGGAGGAAGAAGTTTGAAATGGAACGAGCGTGATGCCACAGATGGCGAGGTTGAGTGGATGGATGGGAGGAGCAGAGGCAGAGGCAGAGACTGAGAAGGAATCTGCAGGTGGTTGGAGCAGAGCGTCTCAAAGGGCTCCTGTCCCAGGCCAAGTCAACGCTGCAAGGGCCTGGAAGGCAAAGTGGACCAATCACAGCCCCTACCGCGAGTAAAATGGCAGCTCCACACGTAGCGAGGCAATGATATAGCAGCTGACAGGGGTATGACAGGGAATGAGTGGCCGCACTAAGCCCGTGCGCGAGGATAACCAGCGCATCCCTTGGTCGGAAGAGTGGACCTAAGGATGAGCCCCGTTGTGCCCCACTATTCTATGCATGAAACTACGCTGATTGGCCAATAACCTCAGGTCCTGCTTGTCAAAAAGAAGCTTGGATGATTGGCTTGGAGACGAGAGTTTTGGATGGGACCTGTCACCAGAGGTCTCCGTAACTACTACCAGTTGATCTTATGCTGGTCTGGTCTTGCAGACAACTCATCGAGATTCGGGCGCTTGTCCTTACAGACTTCTCTTTAAAAAACAGAATGGAGATGATGAAGATTTGGAAACGACACTTTTCTTCTGTCTCCCTTCCAAACGGAGTAGGTTTGGTCGGCTTCTATCACATCATCTGGGTGAGATAGATATGCTTTTTTGTATGCTTTGCCCCCTTTAGCTGTCACCACCAAGCCCGAGATGAGGTCATCAAGGAAACGACGAACCGGCGGTGGCACTCTTCGACGGGGGCGAAGTACGGAGCGTAACATGATACAAAGGAAGTCTGATACGTTCGTATTCAGCCACTCTGCTGTACAAGTATATAATACTTCAAAAGTAGCTCGAAGTAGCTACTTCGTACCAGTACGGCACGGTACACGGGACGAAGATCAGATCTCCCCGTTTCTAACTTTCTAGAAACTTATTTACCAGTCAGATCTTCGATTTCATTAATCTGCTACGGTACCTGCATACTTCGCGTCCACTCTCATTCAACAACAACAACAATATAATATTATGGATACTTGGGACCAGAAGACAACTCACATTGGCTTCCCAGTTTTTTGACTTCATGCTATGGGCTTCCATGCTGCCTCAGTGCCCTTTTGGACTTTCTCCATTTTTTTGGTAAATTTACGCCGAACCTTCCTCAATTCGTGCTCTTGTTCGCGGGCATCTCCCTGCTGCCAACCGATGCCAACCATGCCCGGACGATCTAAGGGCACCTTTAGACTTCACAGGCTCTACATAGACTTTCGGCCACCGGATAATAAAAGAAAAAGAGCGAGTCCATAGCGATATTCGATGCCATTTGAGGCCATACACTTCTTTCTACTGTAATTCTACCTAAATTTACTCAAACGTAAATTTACGTTGTACAAAGCAATATTTAATATACTTCGTACCTACGTACGGAGTATCTATAGAAGTACCTACTTTTTTTTTTTTGGAATCTATACTCTTTTCTAGTCCTATCCAGGTCTAATATAGAGCTATCTATTGATAGTTTATTACACAACTAGCTACCTAATAATACTACGTCTTAGGTAATATTTTCCCGCTATTTTAGCACCCCCGGTTTCGAGGCTAATATAGGCTATTTCCCCGGGTAGTATTATCTCTACGAAAAAGTAATTAAAATAAAAGATTCCCTCTTTTCCCCCTAACTCCGCGATTTAAAGCTAAGTTTAACCTCCTCCCTACTAGCCTATATAGGAGAGTTTAATTATACTAATAAACCTAACTCTAATATAGATAATAATAACCTCTTTAACGATAATAATATAATTAAAAGAGACTTAGATAGAGACCTTTTTACTGACTTTAATTTAGACCTCATTCGCTTATTAATATACTAGTTTAATTATAGTACCTTTTCTTTTATTTTAAGCTTTTTTATTTTTCAAGTAAGAACCTTCTTTTTAATAAGAAGTTAGTTCTTAGTAGTAATTCTATCTACTATATTCGCGTCTTTAATTATATAAATAGTATTAATTATTTCTTTATTAGATATCTTAAGTGTTAATTCTAACGCTATTAATCTATTATATATTATCTCTAAGTATACCTCGCTTTATATTCTTCAAGATATCTAGGACTCGGTAGGTTCGATTATTTATCTTACCATTATCGATATTAGGCTTAAAATGGCCTATAATAATCGTAGGGTTATCTCTCTCGACCCTTATATTAATAGTAGCTCGCCTTTATTATTCTTAATACTATCATCTCTTTCTACTACGACCTCCTTACCTTTACCCTTCTTTTATTATATACTATCTAGTATATGGTAAGTATAGTCTTATTATTTATACTTAGGAGTAGCTCCGGGTCCGTAGGTATTAGAATTAGTAACCCCGGGTATAGGGCGAACTTACTCGAATACAAGGTAGGGTCTCAGTTTTATAGGTTTAGAAAGATCGGCCTATTATCTTAGTTAATATCCTACGCGCTATCGCCTAGTATAATAGGTTTATCGTTCTAGTCTATTTCGTTTTTTACTACCTTTAGTTCTATTTTTACCCTTCTAGGTATTAGGTAGCTATGTAGTCTGCCGGATCTTAATACTAGTAGGGTAGTAGGTATCGAGGGGAGTACCTTTCTATTCTATTAGACGACCTACTACTTCTTTTCTATATTCTCTGGTCCTATAATTACTAGTTTCATACTATAAGTAATAATAAATTAAATAAACTCTTTTATAAGTTCCGCGTATATACCCTCTTTAGTATTTCTACCTCTTCTAATCTAGACGTCTTTTATCTTATATCTCTATTTCTCTTTTAAGTATATGTAGAACTTTTATTATATTCTAATTAAGTCCTAGAGTCGTACTTTCTCGAAGTCAATATCTATCTTAGTCTAGTCTAGGTCCTAAATAAGTAGGTTAATCCCCGCTTCCTTCATATAGGGTTTTATAATCGTAACCTAGTAGTACTATAGTCTTTCCTTTTAAACCTCGTCCTTCTCTTTTACCTATATCTTAGTCTAAATATTAAAGAGGTATACCCTTTAGTAAGACTTTTATACCTCTATTACTTCTTTTATATTATAGATTAAGGTAAACGTACTAAAGTCTATAACGTTACCGAAGCCTATCTAGTTATTTTATACTTAACTATTTTCGAAAATAATAGGGTATATATATAAGTACTACTCTTCCGATTCTATACTATATAAGTATACTAGGCTTCTTAGGAACTATACCTAGTATAGTAAAGACGAAGCTTTATAAAGCCTTAGGGGGTCGAGTTTGTTTCTAGGAGTAATCTTAGGCTTTTTATTAACTATTCTTTTTTTAGTATTCTCTAGCTATTTATACTTATCTAGTAGAGTATTATTATTTAGTTATATACCCGCTTAGATGTTAAGCTTTTTAATATTTAGGAATAAGTAACAGTTCTTATTAGCTTCTTTATTAGGTAATAGCTCCTTATATACTATCTCCTACTCCCTAGTAATTTAGTATCCGATCTTTTACCTATTATCCTTAGGTATATAATTCCTTTCTCTTTTCCTCTATACTTTTTAATTATTCCGCGCGATCTAACTATATTATCTATAGGTTATAGTGTCACGAATCACGTGTTGGCATGTGATAAGCAAAGACCAGGCGGCGTCCTGACAGGTTAAGCACCAGCAACACACTCTTATAGCAAATAGGGATGCTTAGGCTA
>CAJVRM010000167.1:0-41631 GCA_911693285.1 Hymenoscyphus albidus | reverse complement strand
CCTGGATCTTTTGGATCGTAATGATCCACGATCCAGGAGCGTAGATCTGCATGATCCAGTACGATCCACGAACATGGAAGGATCTATATAAGACTGGCACGTCTGCCATTAGATAGGAGCTTCGTGCTCAACTTAGTAATCAATCTTATCATATTAGTTTGACATCTTTGATACAAGTAACGAGTTCACTTCCAAGTGAACAACCCGATAGTCTTCTTCTTATCATAGCATACCAACCAGCGAACACCCAGCCAAGTTTAGTTAGCTAGTTTGAGTATTCGTTACACCTGTGTAGCTAAGTGTGGTTTTGCGGTAATACGAGCGATATAAGTTCTGGCCCTCACGAAGGCTGTAAGAGTCTCCCTGGAGACTCTTATACTGAGATTGTATATAGAAAATAATGAATATTCATATAAGGATTAAAGAACTCTTTTATAGTTTTATTATAAGATTTTCGCGTATATTTCTATTATATTATTTAGTTATATACTTAGGTCTAAGGATATTTATATCTTTAAGTAGGTAGAGTAGATTAGTTATACCTTTTTAAGTAGATTTTCGCTAAAGTTTCTATTACAGAGTCTAGTTATTTACTTAGGTTTAAGAATATTAATATCTTTAAGTAGGTAGAAGAGATCTGTGACGGTTATGGTCACGAGGGCTGGATGTCACATGCTCGCTTAGCTGTCACGAATCACGTGCTAGCAGGTGACGAGTGAAGACCAGGCGGCGTCCTGACGGGTTAAACATTATCATGGACTCTTATAGCGAATAGGGACGCTTAGACTAGCTAAGTGATCCAGGGATTTCTCTTGGTTAGTTATCACGTGATGGAAACGAGCGACATGGCCGACGAGTCGACCATGTCGGCCATGGTCGAACAGTCGACCATGGCGGCCACAGAGAACGAAGGTTCTATATAAGACTGGCACGTCTGCCATTAGATAGGAGCTTCGTGCTCAACTTAGTTATCAATCTTATCATATTAGTTTGACATCTTTGATACAAGTAACGAGTTCACTTCCAAGTGAACAACCCGATAGTCTTCTTCTTATCATAGCATACCAACCAGCGAACACCCAGCCAAGTTTAGTTAGCCAGTTTGAGTATTCGTTACATTAGCGAGGCGCTAGCGCGCACGACCTGTATTTAGTTCCCAGCTCTCTCGAGCTCTCCTTCTTTCCTCGTCTTTGGTCCTAAGAATAGAGTGTTAATTGTTCTGAGTTCTACCTGAAGCACGTCTGTCACAAGATCTCTTATAGCTTTTTATATTAATCTTTAATATAAAGTTTACTTAGTTATTTAGATATACTTTTCTAATTCTAGAAACAAAGTTCTTATATAGAAACTAAATATAATTTCTTTTGTAATAGAAAATAATAACTACTGATATATTAGATAAATACCCTAACGCGCTAGAGAAATATTAAGTTTGTAAAGTACTTTTAGTTTATTACTTAGGATTACTAAAGTATCTTATTTATTTATTTTTATTTTTTACTTTTCTTTATATATTTCTATTTATAAGTACTACTTAGTCTTTTCTAATTATATTTCTCCCTACTAATTTTATAGATAAGTCTTTATTTACTTCTCTTTACTACTATACCCGTTTATTTTCTTATCTTATAGGTAAATTCAAGATCCTCTTAGTATAGGGATAGAAAAATAGCTATAGGGAACCTATTATAATATCTATATCTCTATATATATATATCTAAGTAACTAAGTACTAGACTAGCTATTTAACTTCTCTTCTTTAAGTAACTAGATACTAAATAATAACTAATTACTTTACTATATTTAACAACTATTCTTTATAAGTATAAAATAACCTAATACTAATTAGTATAATTACCTGAATTAAGGAATTTTAGAACTACTTAAGTTTAAGTAACTAGTATCTTATTAGTAATAGCTACGCTATAGGGGGCTTACTATTAGGTCTTTAACGTCTAGGGAATTACCTATACTATATCTTAATATATATTATCCGATAACTAATCTTATCTGATGTGACGAAACTCAAACTATCTGACAAAGGTAATCGTTTCGACGGTTGGTATGCGGGTAAGAAGTACAGATGCGCCGGGTTGTTTACTCGGAGGTAAACTCGTCACTTGTTAACAAAGAAGTAATAACTTAATAACTAGATTGCTAAACTAAGTTGAGCACGAAGCTCCTATCTAATGGCAGAAGTGCCAGTCTTATATAGAACCTTCGTTCTCCTGGATCAGTGCCCGTCGCTCTGGTCCTTTCTGACTCCTCAGAGGTCGTCAGGCCGATCACCTCTGATGCTAATTGATCACGTGACAATAACTAAAGGAAATCCTTGGATCGTCTAACTAGCCTAGTCGATCCCTATTTGCTATAAGAGCAATGATAGTGCTCAACCTGTCAGGGCGCCGCCTGGTCTTTACTTATCACGTGCGCGCACATGATTCGTGACATCGTATTCGCGAGATATATATATAGAGCCCCTATTTAGGTATTAGAAGATAGGGGTATTCTATAGAATAAATAAGCGAAAAAGGAGAGGTATTAGAAAAAAAACAGGAGACTATTTAGAATAAGGTATAAAAAGTAGATTCAGGAGAGAAGAGCTAGCTAGGGGGCGAGCAGGGAGTCTTATAAGACGACCTTGACAGAGTGGAAGGCGCTAGAATGCTAGGTATTCACCTAGGTAACCGAGATAGGAGTATAGGAGTCTCGGCTAGATCGACATATCGTAATGATTGCCGCTACAAAATCGAAAGACGATGCCCTAGCGTTACTAATTCATCCAAACAAATATCCGTCCGTGAATGAGAGTCTTAATAAGTACTTTATGTTCAATCGTAATTTATTACACGTTATATTAAATGAGGCTTATTGTTAGTTTTCTTTTATATTACTAGCTGGCTTTAAGTGCTTATGATTCGCCTACAGAAGTAGAAAGCGAGGTATAAGCACCATTAGCTACACGTCCCTTGCGGGAGTAGTAAAACTATCCAAAAAATAAGCATATAGCTTATAACAAGCACACAGCCTGTAAAAGAAAGAACACAATGTTCTAATAAAAATGCACACGCCAAGTGCTCGGACTTTAACTACATTATAGACCAACTAGAAGGCTCTATCTGGTGGAATACAAAGTATAGAGCAGGGAAATAACTTGGCTCTGCCCACATATAGAGAAAGCTCCTAATTCCAGCTGGCATATCAATAGCCAGCTAATTAGGAGGCTCAATAGTGGAAAGCGGAGCATAAGGCGAAGCAAAAAGAGCAAGAAACGCTCAAGAGTAAAAAGAATAAGCGCCAAGTGCTCGGACTTCAACCACATTATAGACTAATTCGAAGGCTATATCTGGTGAAACACAAAGTAAAGAGCAGGGCGATCCATTCCAGACAACACATAACGGCGAGCCGTTCGCGAGGGTTATGTGGGTGGGACAAAAGAGCTCACAAAAGTGTAGCTGACGATATGGTGGTGGTGGATATTGTGGTGGTGTTGAAGGCATGTGGCAGTAGTGGGGTGGGATATATATCCCACTATAGCTTACTAAGCCTTCATCCTCATTCACTATAAATCCTGCCATTATCCGATGATGAAAGCAAATAAATATACTTAAATCCAAACCCAGATCCAAATCTAAATCCTTGTCCGAGAGGCCCTTGATGAGCACAAACGGCGTCTATTTATTAATATCCATACTCTTCACATAGAAACCCAATGTATTCAACCCAATAAGTGTTCAGACTAGTGCAAATTCCATGTACCGGTGTCTATGTATGAGTATCTATAATAAATCCAAAGCAAAGCAATGTAACCTATCCCAACCAAATATATCCCATACTTCGTATCTTCCTCCGGGGTCAAAAGGATAAAAACCAAAGCATCTTCTGTCCGAATATCGTACCTAACAAATGCGACGCGAGTTTGCTTCGCTTAATATAAAGGGGTGATTCCTACTGTTGCCAAGACCCTCGGGGAACTTAGTGTCAGGACATTCCTGACATCGTACGGAAATTCCTAACACGGGCCTAATTAGGTATTAAAAAGTAGGGATGGTGTTAGGAAATACCTAACACTAACTAAATCGAGTATAAAAAAGTAGGATATACTTTTAGAAACCGATAATAGCCTATAATTAGCTTTTAAGAGAGTTTAAGCGTAACCCAAGGGTCTCTACTTCTATTATACCCCTAATACCCCCCCTCTCCCCTCTCTCCCCCTGCCCTACCTATAAATAAGTAAATAAGTAAACAAGTAAAGAAGAACTACGTCTTTAGTTAGATATTTAAGGTTTTACGACTACCGTTAGTATTAGGAAAAGTACGTGTTAGGGAAGGTTTTATACCCCGGGCCGGTGTTAGGAATTTCCTGACGCAAGAAGTCAATAAGTTCCCAGAGGGAGAGAGTGAGTAGCCCGTACTTTGATTAGTTCGAAAAAGAAAAGTGTCGAGAAGTAAGGAAAGCCTTAGGCAAGGATTTTGCTTCGAGGCTAGTAGAAATATCTAAAGAATTATATATCTCTCAGGGTAAAAGTCGGTATAGCGTACGAGGTTTTTAGTCCGGTATCATATCCTATAGGTCCGATAAGTGTACAACTTGGACTTGTTGTACCGAGTTGACTTGTTTCTTCTTTGCTCTTCGTAGACCTTGCTATTCTTTGCGCATTTGCCGACTCCTTGCTTACTGCTCTTTGCGCTTCTGTTCTGAGCTGTCCGACAATTGTTTGATTTTGCGATCTAAACTATCGAGTTCCTGAATGTCCTGGATCGTCTAGGACTTGTCTTGTCGTTAGAATCGTGTTATAAATTGCTTGTGATATATCGACTTTCTTGTTTTATAATCGACAAATCTCGAGCAATATGTGGAATCGGGTTGCCGTAATGTCTGCTGGCTCGGTAGGGCGCATTCGTGAGTGTAGAAACAAGTCGATTTTCCAAACAGCTCATCAAAGAGATTTGGTGGGACAATAGAATGCAATTCTCAAGTTCTCTAGCGAAGTTGACAATCCAGGTTGCCCTGGAGATAGCTCAACGATTAGGAAGCTTAACGAAACTTCAAGCGAGAGTTTTTGAGATATTGAAGGGAGATTCTCTGGTGCCTAATGCCAGAGCTGGTTAATAACAACCACATTTCGTAAAACAAGACGTGCCCAGGTTCCGAGGCAGTCCTACCAATTATCAGGTACAAAACAGAAGACTGTCAGAATGAGCTGTAAAAGGTGGATTAAGGAGAGAAGAGCCAGTAGCTAGGGGGCTAGTAGGGAGTCTTATAAGACGACTCTGACCGAGTAGAAGCCGCTAGAATACTAGGCAACCACATAGGCTACCCAGACAAGTCAGGTAGCAAAGACAGGAGTCTCGGCTAAGACCGACATATCGTAACACTAGGGAAGACCATATATACTCCTTATAGCTAAGTGCATAGATTCTCCTAATAAATTAGTTTTAGAGAATAGTAATTCAAAAAGACGATACCGAGAGTATACAGGTAGGAGCTCTATCTACTGGATTTCCTAAGTAGGGGGTCGTATAGTATTAATCTCTTGGCCGCCCTAATTAAGCGAATAGACATCACAAATTTGCACGCTCTTACTAGTATATTACAAGCTTCGCAGAAACCTTTTAAAGCTCGAACTACGACCGTACTCGAATCGAGACCTTCCGAGGGGATCTCCCCTCCCCTCCCCCCCTCTCCCTCTTCTATCCAACTCCGTTCTACGAAAGAACCTTGCTCTCGAAACTCTCCATACCAGCATATATAGAATCCTCCTAGCTTTTCCAACTTCTATTTATAGGAGCATTACGATAGCTTCTGCTTCCCCGTACTCGGAGCCCCGGGGCCCTTCTCCGAGCTTCGAGACACCCCCTCAAAGATTAAAGACAAGGAAAACCCCCTTGGTAAAGGCCCCGAGCCTGACTAGACACCCTACCGGATATATATACAAGCGTTAGGCGTACTTAGGGGAGGCGGTATTCTTTCCTAGATTCTACTAGCTTTCCACTTCAGTTATACGTATTCAAAAAACAGGGCTCGTGTTCCTCATGAATTTTATAGCCAACGTGAATTGAATCGTCTCCCCCTTAAGCTTTATCTCCCGTTCCATTGAGAATCTGCGAGTGAACACAGGAGGGAACACCGGACTTTTCAGTGCTTGATTCTAAAGACGCGATATCGGAGTCTTTAGATAGCTTCCTTCCTCCATATTATTGGTAGTGATTATTGGTAGTGAAAGTCTGAGTCTAGATTGAAATAACCGACTTGCAGAAGCTCTTTCATACGGCGTGTTTTCAGTGTCCTTTCGAGCTTTTGCTTTCTAATGGCGGAAAAGAAATGCACAGGTCGGCATGCAAGAGCAAATGAGACCAATTTGTATTTCGACGAGACTGAGTTAAATTAGTAAGAGCTCATGTAATATATTAGAAGTAATCATACGTTGTTGTCAATAGTGGCGTCAGTGTTCTATACACGCCCGCTTGATGTTGCATTTTGACGCGATAATAAAGCGTAAGAATGGAACATACACATGCCCTGAAATTTCATCAGTTTCTGACTACATTCCCAATTAAGAATTCTTTCATTGAACCAGTCAAAAAATATCAAACTGGCACCAATATTTTTTCTAAGGCTTAATTGAAGTTTCATGATTCCACCCAAAGTTATGAACAAAATTTAAAAGTCAAAAGCAATTGAGACTGCGGCTGGCAGGAGGCCGATTTTCGTTTCTTGCTGATTCGCTTTCGTATTGAGGTGTTCAATAAAGGTTTGTCTGGGTCGAGGAACCGCAAAGATAAATGTAAGAACAACGATAACAATGTAAGCGACCAAACCTGTTACAATTCCAAACCAGATTGTATATCGTGCCCACTGTAGTGGCCGAAATAGTTGCAATTACCAGATGAAGAAAGTTAATTTGATGAATGCAAGCCCGATCGCAACTGAAAGCATCATCAACAGCTGAATCTAAACGACATGTTGATTGAGTTTGGAATCATTGTGGAGAATGGTACTTGCTACAGTATGAAGAAGTCGGATGATGCTAGCTGGCCTATATTGATGTCCCAATCATGGTATCCAGTCTAAGCACTTTGAACACCTGAGTCATTAGCGAAAGTTGGGTTTGTAGATTGTTGTCATACTCAGAACACTTAGGATATATCGGAACAACGTCAGAATCTGTAGGATTTTTACTCCAATACTTGGACTTTCAGACTCCGAAACATACAAATCCTATTGTGCAGGTTGCTGAGTAACATCAATGTCCATATAGTTTGGGGAGCTCACGCGGAAACTTACCATCATCCCATCAAGCTTGTGTGCCACATAGACTTTGCCATATGTTCTAATAAGGAAAAATTCAATCTGTAGAATTAGAAAAATTGACCCATTTGTTGTCAGAATATAGCCAGTCGATTCGGGGTTCTGGAAATTGCTCGTTACCCCTGGAGGCGGGGCTTGGATAGGAAAATACAATGGAAGATTGTCGAGAGAAGGCATAACAAGGTATTTGATATCTTTAGGGATATCGGATGCCAAAAAATGGGGTTTGAAAAGTACAAAATAATGAATTTTGATGTTGTGGATATTTCCAACCCTGGGACTGGTATGCCTTTTAATCAATGTGGGACTAGGTCTGACCAAGGAACATTCCACTTTTCGGGGAGTTGAAGTTGGAATACAGCAAATGAAATGTTGTCTATCTTCCGGAAATACATATGGCCCGGGAGATGCCAACTGGGTTATATGTTGGATTGATGCGACGTGGTCACCAACCAACCAAAACCTCGTACATCAATCGGAGAAAACTAGCCTTAGGGACCATGTTTCTGTAGCCTGAAGAGTGTGGGGTCAATATTCAGCGGAACGCCCGCAGATATATAGAGTAGGCGAATGAATAGACAAATATTATTCGGATATATTTTTATTTTATTCTAGGGCTTTAAGTTTATTTGTATTCATTTATATTTATATTCTTAATATATTAATTATTCTGAATATATTTATCGAATATCGAATATTTATAAATATTAAGGACAAAAGTAATTCCGGCGTCTTAGTAGTAGAGCTAAGAAACTTACTTTTTTCTACCCCTTACTTAGTCTTTACCCCTTTTATTAAACAACGTACTAGTATATATATTACAAGTATAGTGTTTAAGCCGTTCCTAGTTCCGAGGTTAATATAGAAAGGCTCTTTTTAGAAGGGAGGGATATCATTAGCGTACGCTATTACAATATAGAAGTATATACTATAAGACAGCTTAGATTAATAAAGAGCGACCTTGACCTAAAGGAGAAGGTTAGTAAAGTAATAGAGGCCGAAATTAAGGCGTAAAAACAAGCTAAAATTAGCGTAAGTCCTTACCCAATTTAGCTCTATAACACTACTAATAAAAGTACTTTCAGGCTCGGCGAGCTCTAGTTAAATAAGCTGAAAATAGTTACAATTTCCCGGGATTTAGCTAGTACCTATAAAATTAACTAATTATATATATACTTGAATATTCGAGAATATTCGAGATTTCCGGAGGTTATTTATTATTTTATTCTACAATCTTGCTCTATTCGTGAATATATTCTGTATAACCTCACTTTATTCATATTCGCTTGAATACATGAATATTCATATTCATTTATTCATTCGCCTACTCTACAGATATACCAACTGATCTTGGCAATACTGTAGTAGTGTTGACATCAATCTGATCTGCAAGTTGGGTGGTAGTTGGCTTCCAGACCCACCAGGAAACGTGCGGACAAGATGATGCCGAAGCGACCCACCATGCCCAAGGTGAAGCAACTACTATTTCCAACAATTTGCTCCCCCAAACTAGGTATGCGATGGCAGTCCGCGGGGACCTTGCCCACTTATTGGTAGGAATTCTACGTGTTATCGGTCGAACAAAAAGTCGATTTGAAAGAACATGGGTAGGCGGTCGCTACCAGTTTTACAGCGAATGGTTCTCAAATATAGACCAGGCAAGAAACAGCAGTCACAATGAAGTTGGTACTTCAACAGTTTCCCCAGGATAGGAAGGGTGAAATGTAGTGCTGCAGGTGAATTACTATACCAGGTTGTCCTGATGTGGTCACTGTGCACTTCAATTAGAATCATATCAAGGGATCAGAAGCATCAAATGAGTACAATTGCACCATCTGGTACTGCAAGTTGTATTTCAAAGCTTTCTTCTAACGTTGACGATAACATCCTCTCCAGCTTCAGGCCCCATAACACCTCACGAAGGAACTTTAACGTCCATCTTAGGAAATTGTGGCTTCCCTTTATCGGATACAAGAGCTATATCGAATCTATTAGAAGTTGAGCGAGAAATAAGTGAACTTCGCGTCTCGCTAAAAACCTGCCGGGGCACTGTTGACGATCACGATTAGTATTGGAACCTCGAAGGGGTTGCCTAAGAAATGAACGTAGAAATATGGAGACTCTGCGGATCGAAACACTGCCTTGACTCACACAACAACCTAGAAAATAAAAAACATACCTGTGTCAGTCCTCCCCCAAACGGTCGGTAACTGCTACTTCGTACCAAACGTTTGTTGTACAAAAATCTTTTTGCATCAAACTCCTTCGCGTTTGAGCCAAAAACCTCCGGATCGAAGTGCATTTGAGAGTAGGGCATAAGTAGTTGCCTCCCAGGTTGGAGTAATGTATCACCTACAGCCACTGCAGTAGTGATGACTCGGACGCCAATGGGGTAGTTGGAAATTCGAAGAATTTCTTCGTAGAGCGAGTCCAGAAGAGGACAACTGTCGAGGAGATACTGCATATTAAGACTTCCATCAGACTGAAAAGCCGGTTGTATCTCTGAGGTTATATCCTTCAGTAGCATTTCGTCATGAAGAAGATAGGCTAGGCACCAAAAACACAAAAGATAAGCATTCGTATTGATTCTGTTCAAACCGCGTCAGTAAGGATTCGTGTTGCAACAGCGGAAATAAGTGATTACAAACGAAACAGCACAAAAAGCATAGAACTCGACTGAGATTCTTCTCAGATACCAAGTCCTTCTATACCATCCTCAATTGACTTTGTCACCCACGAGGCATCCTCTCGATGCTCCCTTGGTAGTGCGAGGTATTTTGTGAACGCGGTTTCTCCTTTCTTTTTGGCATTATACATGTCTTTGGCAGCAAAGTATGGGTATTGATAGCTGAGTTTCCAACTGTCTCCATCAAAGACGAAAAAGTCGGCAAGTAGGTTGGGATCAATATGGAAGATTGAATCTCCAAAAAAGGCTCTGGTGGCTGAATCTACCTAAAACCACGAGGGAGTCTTAGCATTTTCGTACAAAAATAAGAAACGAAACTTTGATTCGGTCCAGGGCAGTATTACAAAGAACATCCGGCTGTTGGGAGATGAAACGCTTTGGGTTGAAAATTGCAATTGTGAAATGACTTGGACTCACGAGGACCTCGCCGCACCACTTGAATAAGGAAACAATTTTCACTTCGTCTCCGTAACCCGATAAAACCATGGGGCCAGCCAGCTTTTCCCAATTGAGAGATTTGTCGATATTTCCCAGAAAGGTTGTTTGGAGCTCGTCAAGCCTTTCTCCAGGATGCATCTGGAGCTTGAAATTTTCATGGGCTGTGTCCATCCAAAATTTACCATTTGAATCCAGATCGAACATTTTACCTAAAGTCGAAGCCCTCAAACCAAAAGACGCCATGATTTCCTTGATAATAGGGTTGAAATCCAAACCTTTGGAGTTTTTGTAAACAGAAAGGACGTCTTTAGGCGAGTTGACTATGTGAAGCTGTTGGCCCATTACTGTTACAGAAAAGATCTCTCGAGTATTTCCAAAGTACTCCCTAGAATATTTACAATGTTAGCGGCAATTCTTTTTTCTGGTGCAGCTCAAAGAACCACTGTTGAGGTTATTCAGCGGCACAAAGGCTATATCATTGGACACAAACCTTGCATATGAGAAGAAACTGTTTGAATCTCTGAACATGGCGACGACATGACCAACGACTATTATCGCAGTTAATTGAAAGTCTAAAAGTTTCCCACATATGATCACTTCACTCACCTGGGACAAAATAGGGAAGCTCTCGAGGTTGTTTCGGACGAAATTTTGGGGAGATAATAAATCTCCATGTCCACCAGGCAGACCAGAACGCAAACCCGCTAGATAAGAATGGGATCGGAGAAAAAGATAGAGAGAGCATTTTGGATGAGCAACTTTCGCGAAAGAAAAATTCGAAATATATCGACATTCAAAGATATACGTTCATGGCAGATTCAACACCCTGGTAGTTGGTGCACCACCTTTCACCTTCCTATTTGAGTGACGGTACAGCAGGGGGCCAGGAGTACCAACAGATAGCCACCAACTTCTCCAATCACTGTGGTATACCGAGAATCTGCCGAATCATCTTTGAGCGCCACCAACTCGAGGAGTTGGTTGGGATTACAGCGGTTGGCAGCTTTTAATGTGGGGAGCATATCTTACAAGGGCGTCCGCATATCACTGGCAGGACATGGGACCTGCCTATATATTTCACACTCTTCTCTGTCATAACTTGCCAGTATACGTAAAAATCCCTCTGCAGTTCTCAGTACCCGACCTAGCTCTACCATTTATATTGATTATAGTACTTCTCTGTTTGATTGTACTAGTTAAAATGGTCCTTGTACATTACTCGGATAAATCTATGAGAGCTCTATCTGCAAGTACTCTCCGTAAGTATACTACGTAAAACCCGTCTCTCTTGTTTTATATCCCTGTCCTTTCCTCACCTATTTCTCTTCTTCACTTCCCCCTTATTTCTTCATATAACACCTGTAAAATGATAGTTTGGTGAATTTCAGGTGAATGAAGTCAAAACAAGTGTTTTTTTGAATTCACACGATTTTAGTCAAGTGCAAGTCCAAGTCCAAGTATAAACTTTTATTTTGAAGACCAGAGTAATCATAATTTCTAGCCTCTTGTAAAAGAAGAAGCTGAAAAGTAAAATGTGCGTTGTATAGTAGGTAAGATTACATGTAGAAGTGCCGTGAGACATGACCAGAAACAAACTCTTCTTACATCGACACAACTCTCCGTAGTGCTATGATCGCCAATACACAAGAAATCAAAAGACTACCTAATCCACAAGCCAGAAAGATGCCTAAGTAATAAGAACTGCGATGTTCAAGCCCAAGGGAGTATACCGACAAGGGGGTAAGCCAACTAATTCGCTGACATGAAATAAAAACACCAGTTAGGAAGGAGCAGAATGCTTATTATATTGGGATTAGATGAATTACTGTACGACATGCAACAAATACCCCATCCAGGAGTAAAGTTTTGTGATTGTGATGTTCAGGGTTGATGACTCAAGGAATTTAGCTCATTTAGCGAATCAGTTTGATGTTGATGAGTTGTGATAACGTGAGATTGTGACGTTTCACTCACAATTACACTACGTTTCATCAGTTTGATTACAAAGAATTTTATTATATTTCTGCGTTATTTTATTATCTGATCAGTAACTGTAAGATTATGTGATTGTTTATCGCTAAAAGAAGATTTTTTTTGAGACCCTCGTGACTTTTGTTATATCTATGACGGGCGAAAGGGCAAAATACACTTCGACAGAGAATATGAAGAAGGTGAGCTTAAATCGCTCTTCACCAAGAAGTATGCTTCACTCCCAAGCTACTTTGAGTGAGTAGAATGTGGTTGATTTAGAATCATTAGCGCGTTTCCCACAGTTGTACTCAGAAGGTCACAACTAGTTACCTTGTCTAATGCTACTCTACAGGCCTTGAAATTATATATTTTTCGACGTCAGCAGAAATCGAATTTTAAATAAACTCATAGGTGTAAGGTAGTATACCTGGAAAACAGTATTTATGACTCGGCTGTGCCCAGAGGGAAAATATATTTGGAAAGTGTAAGTAACACTCTCGAGTCTCGCCAAGAACTTCAAAAATTATAGATATCGCACTTCCACTTTGAGAAGCCCGTCATTACAGCTTAACCTCATTCCTTGCTCCATGTTCATCTCATATTTCTCTCTCGTCGCCATTTCTTCTCTCACCCCCTCCACGCAACCTTGAAGCTTCCAATGCTCATCATGTACCACATCACGTGATATATAAGCTTACCACATATAAATGCTTTACTATATAGAAACACTCTACTCAAGTATCTAATAGTCAAAGACTTTATATTACACGGATACACCATATCTAATCACGATGACCAAAAGACCGCTCCCATCACATCCCCCTCCCAAAAACAGAACACGTGACATACCTACGTGACCTGCCACGGCCGTTCGCTCAGCTGACCAGACCAGCTGTCACAAACCCAAAAAGAGCATCTGAGCCTCCGTCTACACCCTATCAAATACAGAAACCAGTCAGCAGATAGACAGATAACTCACATGCTAAATTTTCAGCTTCGAGGTTTGTATTTTGCGAAGAGGGTTTACTGAGGGTGAGTTGACGTGGGGAGAGGAGGGTCAGAGGCATCGAAATCTAGTATCTTATATGCTTAAATACCTATGAAGAATAAAAAGAAATCCGACACACTTCCCGAAAGGGTGGTGTAAAGATATCTAACTATCTATCTCTCTAGGTATACATATGGAGCTAGAACATCCAGCCCCAAATCCATACAAAAAATCCACATCCACAGCATCCCAAAACATAACAACCAAAGCACCACACCAAACCCTTCAACTTACACTGCCAGAATAACACCCGCTCATCTCAAGACCTTTAACATGAAAAGGAGGTACAGGACCACAAAATCATGAGGGGAAAAAATGCATTCCTATGTCTGAATGTCTGAATGTCTCATATCCCGGCTGACCCCCAATCCCACGACTTGAGGGAGTCATAAGGCTGAATTCCTAACTCATGAGAAGCGTACCAACCAAATCCAAACCTCTCATTCTACTTCGCCCTACTGACTTGCTAGCCTACCTACCACCAGCTGCTCCAGTCACAAAACACAGGCACATCAGACGGTCATAACTCATACCCATACCGTACATATTGTATTATTGTATACATCCAGACCCCTATAGCACACAACCAGGGCCCAGACAGGCACCTCACATGCATCACCATGTGGCCCGCCCAGGAATCCATCCACCTTGTGTCTGGACACTCACAATCACAGGTCCTCTTTGTTATAACATAGACGAAATGCCCGGACCCCCAAAATCCCACCAGGATGTCACAAAGAGAAAGGTTCCAGACGAATTTATGAAAGAGAAAGAAGATTAATCGATTTCCTTCTAGAACACCTAGCCCAGCGCCGGCCCGAAGAAGAGTTTGAGTATTGGACCTTTGGTACAGATATCTGTCTATTTATTTATACATTACGAGACCCCCGCCGCAACTCTAACTCCAACTCCGAAGAGAGTGAGGAAATTACGTGGATCCAGAGGATTAAGAGCCAACGAAAATAATTATCTAAGGAAACGAGGCAGACATGCCAACATTCCAGCTCCAACGATTGAAATCCTGGGTGTTAGGTAGCATCTCCATCCCTCACTCAAAGCCCCGCCAAACAAACATACACCCGGATTCTTCTCTGCAAGAGGAAGAGAATGAATCAGAAAAATGCACAATCTGCAATTCTCCAGTCCACACACCCCGCCCGGACGACAACCTCACAGAAACCCTCCTGATTCTTCCCTGTTCTCACACTTTCGGCTCTATCTGTATAACTCGCTGGCTTGAAAACGACTCCCCGCATAAAGACTGTCCACAATGCCGACGCAGCATGTTATACTCAAAATGTGGACATTTGGTAAGGCCAGCTGAGGTAGCGCGCTCGCCTAAGTGCGTTAGGGAGGAGGAGATGCCAGAGATGTGTGTTGTATGCCGTGGAGACGGAGTTCTGGGTGCTTTAAGGAAGAGGAGGGACGAAGAGGAGAGGCAGTTGAGAGAGATGAGGGAGTGGTTGCCTGGGGTTTGGGGAGGTATGTGTGAGGGTTGGGGAGCCGCTGAGGTTGGAAAGGGGTGGGGAAAGGAAATTGATGATTTGAGGGTTTTGTTGGAGAGGGAGAGGGTTCAGTGGTGATATTTCCCCTTCGGCTCATTGGTTGTATATGAATTGCGGCTCTGTGGTTTGGGAGATGCTCGAAGCTCAATGTTTCTGTACCAGCGATCGTTTGTTTCTTGGGGTATTGGTTGTATATTTTCCGGAGTTTGAGGATTTCCCAGTTTTGAGGCGATGATACCCATGCTTTGCAATTACATGAAATTTTCATAGGTTTAACGACTACATCAGGTTTCATTTCATCGTGAGACAATTTGAGGTTGTTGGTCGCTTTCTGTTTCTTCGTCGCTGTCGTCTTTGAAGCCTTCTTCTAAATCTCGACTTAATCGCCTGCCATCATCATCTCGCCCTCGTCGAGCATCCAGCGACAATGCTTCTCTGCGATTGTCATCCACATCGAACAATTCCTCTCCATCCTCGTCGTCAAATTCGCTTCCTAATCCATCCTGAGCGCTGGCTGTGTGGCGACTTCGTTCGAATTGTGTTCTCCAGCTTGAGGGAACCAGTAGCTGAACCAATGCTTCTTGCACCTTGTGGCGGAAAGATGTAGTCTGTGTAGAAATCGCATCAATGGGTAGGTAGTTGCTATATCTACCACGGTATCGTTTCCAAATTGGCACAATCAAGAAAGAAACGAGGAGATAGAGGATGAGGGAGATGATGGCCGGCACAAGCAGAGTCTGGAGGGTGTTAGGGAGTTTTATAGCTTCTGAATCGCATTTCTTCGCACCTTGATTAATGACAATGCGGAACCCATTTTGGATTCGGCTTCTTCGTCCTCGTTTCCTGCAGCACCCGGAGCTGGGTGTGGAATATAAGAGTCGCCGTCAGCTTGCCGAGTCCACGTAACCTTACCACGGCTGAGTATGGGTAATGTTAACAGAGAAGGAACAGAGGGCATTCGGATCGCGTGAGACTGAAAGGAGTGTGCGGGTTGTGAGAGAGAGTTTTAAATAGGAAAATTTGTGGTTGTGATCGGTTCGCACAAGACGCAAAGGATTGGATAGAGTCCAGACAGCCTGGTGCTTCCAGTGACGTTGGAAGTCAAAGTGGAGTACAAAGGGATGGGCAATGGATCGGGAGGGGAGGCTCTGAGGCCCGTGGGGCTGGCCTTATTGAAAGTCAAGACGATGCAGGGTGTGGGTGTTGAACAGAGCGTAAGTAATCGCTTAAGGCAGCAAGCAAGGCTTGGTTTCTATTCCAGCGCAAATGCAGTGCAGTGTTAGTAAGTACGGAAGTAAACATGACTGTAAATAAATCTCGGTAACAGTTGTTTGGTTCTTCTAAAATTAGCGAGAACTATGGGTAGGTAGCAATAGCAGATGGATCAATCACTCCCTCTAGATTCTTTGTCCGATTTCATTTATATCCTGTCCTTACGTGGCACTTGCACTGTACGGAATACTCGTTGATGAGTACCATCAGAACCACAAGCCACCCATGCGTGGACCTCCACATTCATACCCCTGACGGGCCAAGAACTTCCGATCCCACCGCCGCTTTCACGGGCATCAATGCAGGGATGTTCAGGAGAGCAGCGGCAACAAGCAGAAACCTAACGATCGTCTTGACTTCCTCCTCCCACCAAAGAGGAGACACTCTTTGACCCTTTCACTCTGCCACCCCAACTTATCGCACAACACCACGCCGCCAACCGATCCCCCACCTACGATACTCCCATTGGCAGCGTCATCTCTCAGTATTCTGTTTCCGTTTCTGTCTTGCGACCGTGCTACTCCTGGGGAAGTGTTTGAGAATTGGACTCGTTTCAGCCTTTGCCTGCCCTCCCCTCCAAATTCCTGTCTTATGACCAGGGGAATCCACAACCTGCGACCATATACCCAGCCTATATTCTCATAACTTCAGTTACGAGCGCATTCACCGACCCAACTTAAGGTTAGAAATCAGTAATACAAACCGATTGAACTACTTGCGGAAACTTTGGGTAAGGACATGGCCAATTTGAAAGCTGGTTTATAAATCCAACCTGCTCGTCGAATTCTCAAACGATCGCAAGCTGGACAGGATCCAAGCTTCCACAAGATTCAAGCTAACTGTTCTTCCATGGTAGGGATCAATTCTGGCAACCGCAAGCACCAAGCTCTCGCTTTTGCTACACGAGTGTAATAGAGAGACTCGAGGGGGAGGCATGGGAGATACCTGGTCCTGAGACCCTGACGAGAAGGAGGGCTTTTGCTGAAGACGGGTGTGAAGGGATTCACGACTCGGGTGGGACTACAGAATACGCATAATCGAGTGCGAAACAACCTCCGATTCGAGCCCCAACCATGTCGGCAGCAGACAAGGCCAGAGCCACGTCTGGTGGAAAGTCTTCTTTCTTTTCTAGAAGCAGCAAAAAGGACAAGGACAAGCGAAATGCCAGCGACGAGGCTGGGAGATATTTGGGAGGAGACTTGGACAAAAACGCATCTACTTCATCGCGAACCTCTCGACACACCCGGGGTTCATCAATTGCCTCGCTCGACCGCCCCGATTCGCCTGGTGCGGACTTGAGAGGATTGAATCAGATGGCAGGTGTCATTACTTCAATACCATACGACAGTGTCACCGCAGATAGTAGATCCCCAATTCCAGTAGACTATCTCCCACGAAGCGACCATATGCCAGTACGGCCTCCGCAATCCCCTCTACCACATCACTTAAACAACGCAGCAGGCGACTATCATCAATACCCCTCCATGGAAACTCCATCGCTGTCAAATAGCAGCTCTCGTCTTTCTGGCCCACGACCCCCACCAAATATGGGAAATGTCACAATGGCATCCACAGGAAATCGAAATACGCAATTACAGCAATGGGGACCAAATAGGAATAGCAATGCAAGCACGCTGACACATCACCATCACAATCCGAGGTACGACTCATACTCTACAAACCAATCATCGGCTTATGGAAGAAGCTCTTATGACCAGTCCAGCATGGACTCCAGTACGGAACGTTCTAGTGTTTTTTCTTCTGGCAGCTCTTCTAGGACCGCCTTAGCTCCACAATTTTCAAACAGCTCTTTATCGCCGTCCCACGCAGCTGGTCGCGATTCACATAGTAGACTTACCAAATTCCCGGGCCAACACCACGCGGGCTTCGCTTCTACTAACTCATTTATGGGAACACCTGATGGATTTAACATCAATAAACCATCTGACGATAGAGTTATAGAAGAACAATTCCTAGCCTTGATGCAGAAGAGAGGGTGGCATAACCTACCGGATCAGGCCAGACGTCAAATGATGGCATATCCTCCTGCAAAGAAATGGACATTGGTACATCAGGATCGGTTGACGGAATGGCAAGGAGAGCAAAAACGGAAGACAAATACTCCTCGGCAAACTGGGCAATATGGAAATGCAATGGAAATGTTAATGAATGCCGAGGAAGAGGGAACGCCAGAGTGGTTTGTGAGGAAAGTCATGGATAACAGCATTTCCGCAAAGCAGCTGCAGAGTTTAGCCGTAAGCTTGCGAACACAACCTATAGGATGGGTGAAGACTTTCGTGGAATGTCAGGGACAAGTCGCTCTCACCAACGTACTCGGAAAGATCAATCGAAGACAAGCTCAAGGGCCAGCCCCCGCGGATGGAACTACCAGTGATAGAGATCTTGACCGAGAGTATGATATTGTGAAATGTCTCAAGGCTCTCATGAACAACAAATTTGGAGCGGATGATGCTTTGATGCACCAGCAAGTCATTGTCTCGCTGGCTACTTCGTTGATCTCGCCTCGCTTAACCACACGAAAACTCGTTTCCGAGGTTCTCACATTTTTGTGTCATTGGGCCGATGGTCAGGGTCATCTCAAAGTGATCCAGGCTATGGATTATGTGAAGAATCAGCATGGGGAAAATGGACGATTCGACGCATGGATGCGAGTTGTTGAAGTTACTGTCGACGGTCGAGGAAAGATGGGCAGTCTTGTGGGCGCCAGCGAAGAACTTCGAAGCGGTGGCATAGGCATGGAAAACCTTCTTATGGAATATGCCGTGGCTACCTTGTTCCTCATTAACATGGTCGTTGATGCTCCTGAACGGGACCTCCAGTTGCGTGTTCATATCCGAGCACAATTTACAGCATGTGGTATCAAGCGTGTATTGACAAAGATGGAAGGATTCCAATACGACATTATCGACAAGCAAATTGAAAGATTCCGTACCAACGAGGCCATCGATTATGAAGATCTTCTAGAGCGTGAAAACAGCAGTATCAAAGACAGCATAGAAGGCGATGTGAAAGATCTCACTGACCCAACCCAAATTGTGGAGGCTATTATGTCGAAGGTTCAGGGCAGTAGGACGCAAGACTACTTTGTTTCGGCTCTGCAACATCTCCTGCTTATGAGAGAGAATGACGGGGAAGAACGATTACGGATGTTCCAACTCGTGGACTCGATGCTTAGTTATGTTGCGATGGACAGGCGACTGCCGGACATGGACTTGAAGCAGAGTTTGAATTTCACAGTTCAGAGCTTACTTGACAAACTTCACACCGATTCGGAAGCCAGGCAAGCTCTCGATGAATCCATTGAAGCTCGTCAACTTGCCGATTCGGCCATCGCCGAGAGGGACGAGATGAGAGCCCAAATTGAACTTGGTGCTGAAGGAATGGTTGCTAAACTTCAAAGACAGTTAGATGAGCAGAACCAAATAATTGATGTTCAAAGGAGGCAGATGGATGCTATGAAAGGCGAAGTTGATAATCTTCAAACTGTTCGTGCGAAGGAAGCTCAGCGTAACGAGCTTGAGACACGAGAACTATACCTCATGCTTCGCGATGCCCAAGATATTGCAGCGTCCAATGCGGCCAAGGGCGCTGCTGGGGGTCTGGGTCAAAGTGATCCATCTCAAATGAACGGAATCCTTGACCGCGAGCGACTCATGGACCGCCTTGAAATGCAAATTGAGCGACAAAAGACACAATTTAAACTTGAAGGCAGAGTTTGGGGTGATGCTGTCGGTCCTTCTGATCGCCTACGGGCTCTGCGTGAAGAAATGGACGGGGATAGAGGGGAAGATGGACCACGTGAAGGAGGTGGTCTTGCGCCTCCTGGTAGGGACTACACCAACAGTGTGCTCGGCAGCGTGTCTAGACAAACCAAGATCCCTAGAAAGCCTATCAATTCTCAAGACTTCACGGAAGATGAGGATCTCGACGACAACGAAGAGGGCACTGTCTACGAAAAACCCCGTATCATTGAGATGAAGCGTCCAAAACAAGCACGTGGATATCTTGATGAGATGAGCGCCAAAGTCCAGAAATACGATGCCAGTGACGATGAAGATAATGATGGGGTTACAACAGGTACCTCTCATCCAAGCCTGGAATCGGATACTCCAAAGACTCCTAGCGACGAGGCCCAAGATAGTGCTCCTCCTGTGCCACCCAAAGCATCTACATTCAACGGACCCCCACCGCCTCCTCCTCCTCCACCTCCTATGCCATCGCAAGCGGGTGGTTTCACAGGAGCACCCGCACCTCCGCCACCACCGCCTCCCCCTGGAGGATTCAAAGGTGGACCACCTCCTCCTCCCCCTCCTATGCCTGGAATGGGCGGAAACCGTAGTCTACCACCGCCGCCTCCTCCGCCAATGCCTGGCAAAATGTCTGGAAAGTTCTTACCGCAAGCTCCAACATATAATACAGGTCCATCCCTTGGATTACCTGTCATGCGACCAAAGAAGAAACTTAAGGCCCTGCATTGGGAGAAGGTTGACAATTCTATGACCACTCATTGGGCTGCACATGCTCCTACTCCCCAAGATAAAGAAGAGAAGTATGCTGAGTTGACAAGAAAGGGTGTTCTTGACGAAGTTGAGAAGTTATTCATGGCCAAGGAAATCAAACAACTTGGTAAAGGGGCTGGCAAGAAGACGGACAAGAAGCAGATCATCTCAAGTGAGCTGATGAGAACCTTCCGTAAGATTTCTATACTCCCACTATCTAAGTAATACTAACAATTTTAGAAATTTCCCTTGCCAAGTTTTCTGCTTATCCTGTGGAGAAGGTTGTCCAAATTATCATTCATTGCGACAAGGAAGTCTTGGACAATTCCGTCGTCATGGAGTTCTTGTTGAAGGATGACATGTGCATCATTCCCGAGAACACCGCAAAGCTCATGGCCCCCTATAGCAAAGACTGGACTGGACCAAATGCTAGCAAGGATGAGCGTGAGCAGGACCCCAGCGAGCTCACTCGTGAGGATCAAATATACCTGCAAACCGCATACGAACTTCACCACTATTGGAAATCAAGGATTCGAGCCCTTAGCTTAACTAGATCATTTGAGCCCGAGTACGACGAGATTTCTACCAAACTCAAACAGGTTGTTGTCGTATCAGAGTCTCTACGTGATTCGGTCTCATTCATGAACGTATTGGGTCTGATTCTGGATATTGGTAACTACATGAACGATTCCAATAAACAGGCGAACGGTTTCAAATTGAGTTCGCTTGCACGACTTGGAATGGTGAAGGATGACAAGAACGAATCTACCTTTGCAGATCTTGTAGAGAGAATTGTCCGCACACAATATCCGGAATGGGAAGGCTTCGAGGACGACATTAATGGTGTCATCACGGCGCAGAAGCTTAACGTTGAGCAACTGCAACAGGATGCCAAACGATACATTGAGAACATCAAAAATGTTCAAATGTCATTAGATTCCGGAAACCTGAGCGATCCAAAGAAATTCCATCCTCAAGATCGCGTTAGCCAAGTCGTTCTCCGTTCTATGAAGGAGGCCAGAAGAAAGGCGGAGCAAATGCAACTCTACCTCGAAGACATGGTGCGAACGTATGATGATATCATGGTCTTTTATGGTGAAGATCCTGCCGATGAGAACGCTAGAAGGGAATTCTTTGCGAAACTGGCCGTTTTCGTGATCGAGTGGAAGAAGTCACGTGAAAAGAACATCCAACTCGAAGCACAGAGGAAGCGAAATGAGGCATCTATGAAACGAAAGCATGCTCAACTCAAGATACAAAGTGGTTCCGACAGCAGCGCACCCAACTCACCATCATCGACAGGCGCCATGGACTCTCTTCTCGAGAAGCTCAGAGCTGCCGCTCCACAAGTCCGGGACCAACGAGACCGCAGAAGACGTGCACGACTGCAAAACCGACATCAAGTTCGCGTCGCATCTGGTCAGAAAATTCCAGAACCGGATGAGATACCTGAGGTCGAAGAAGGATTGTTGAGCCCTGAGCCTATCAGTGAAGGCCTCGCCACCCCCGACATAATCACGAAGGCCGAGGGATCAGAGGACGACATTGCTGAACGAGCCGCCATGTTGCTACAAGGCATGCGTGGCGCAGATGGTGCTGAGGATGCAGATGCTGCGGAGCGACGTGAGAGTGTCCGTCGGTCCAAGAGAAGAGAAAATGCAGACGAGGAACGAAGAGCCCGGCGGCGACGAAGAGAGAAGGCGTCGACTGCATCAGAACCTCATGAAGCTGACACCACTATCCACGAAGACGACGGCGAGTTGGGCGTCACCAGTCCGGCCACGGAAGAGGCACCTGATCAACTACCTACCCCAACCACGGTCGTCAGCCCACCCAGTCCTAACGGATCGAAAACGAAGCCTATCGAGCTGGATTGAGCGATCATCATTCTTCGACATACAACCATTTCTTTAAAAGGCACACATTATGGAGAGGAGAGGTCTGGGATAGAGGGCCTTTTGTAATGTTTATTTTTCGCTTCACTCGATTGATGTCCCAGATTTCATGACGAGATGACCCTTTTAATGCGTCTATTCTTCATGCCGCCGATCCCTACTTACCGGCTCGCTCTCCTTTTTCCGTTTTATTTTGTATTTTCTTGAGGGGAGTTTGAGAGTTGTCTTTTGTTTCTTCTATACATTTTTATATCCTTGGGGCGGGGCTGAAATGGTTGTGAGCAAATGAAATCTCTCTTGGAACTGTTTTCTGGCGAGAAAAAGCTTATTGAATTGGATGGGCGGGGAGTTGTGGGGTTGGTCGGGCCATGGATGGATGGACGGATTGTAAGATGGTGGTTGGACTGGGAGTGGTTGGACCTGGATGGGGTCTAGAAAGGAAATACATGGTGTGGATGGATGGATGGTGTATTTGAGCAACTGATTGACTAGATTGGTTCAATTGGGTCTCTTGGCTTCCGTCTTTCTTGTTTTCTGTGACTCTTGCCTCGTCTTTTTCAAACAAAGCATCTCTTCTTTTTGCTCGGCATAGTAGAGCGTTGGGAGCGAAACGTTTTTGACTTGGTTGCTTTGCTTCAGGGAAGGGGTTGGTGGATGGTGGAGACTGAGTGATGAGGTGCCCTCCTTTTGGGTATCTTGCTGCTACCTACCCTACTGGACTGCGATTGTTAGGTTCTTGTTTATTTTTATATCCTATATTCGAACTCTTAGAGCAGATAGTTTTAAGAATTGAAGTTTTGAGAGTTGTGATTTGTTTGTGCTTTAGGAGGTAGAAATTATTCGGAAAGAGTGAATGCAAGAAGCTGTCGCCATCTAAGCACATCAACTTCCACCTGGAATGAGCTTTGGTGCTATTCACCTTCCCCCACCTTCCTAATTTGGCGTGCTTGTACTAGCGTCAAATAGCTCAAGTAGCCGAGCTTTTGCCCTGTGCAACCTGAACCTGCTGCCCACTACCATCTCGCAAGAGATATCTCTGACAGTTGCCAACGCTATCTGGAGAGAACAGTTCCTTCCAAAGGTAATGCCCTGATCTTACATAACTCATCGAAAAATGACCTTGTGCTTACTAGACTTTTCTAGATGTCCGAATTACCAAGGCCATCTGAGGTTCCTCAACTGCGCCCCTCTCACACAGATGGCAAACTCCACGTCTGTGATCGGCATTTCAACACTGCTACCCTGGAAGAGAAACAAGAGCGGCCGATAACCATGTTTCGTATTATGATTTCTCCTGATTCTGAGCAAGTTGGCGACATGGGTCATAAAAGCGGAACTGCTTCTGAATCATCGCTATCCCTCCGTGATATACCAGCTGAACTTCGGCAAGAGATATACAAAGCATACTTTGAGATTGGCCGACCTGATGGACCAAATTACTTTCCGACCTCTGAAGACCCTTTCATTGCAGCACTCCGACCATGCGACGTTCTTTACAAAGAGATTTTGCATTTCGCATATCAACATTTATATGTTGAAGTTGACATACGTCAACCACCACAACGTTTTTTCTCATTGCGCCTTGATGCTGTGAGCTTGCTGACAAACATTGACTTGCAATTCATGTATGTACCCTCAATCTCTCATAACGGTCTAAATCACTGATTTATTCTAGCCGATTCGATTCCAATCGGAGGCTGTACGAATATGACGCGTTAGGTGGGATACTTCCACCTCACGAGGCTACTGATGCAATGATCGATCCAGCCCTCGATCTTCTATCCCATGCTACTAGGCTTCGGATCCTCAGCGTATATTTCGACTGTTTTTCTTTCGGAACAACCTCGATTGAAGTCTGGCTCAAACGAATTTTGGAGCAAAACAACACCCGCGAGCTTCGCGAATTTCATTTGCGAATGGGTACTTGGCTTAGTTATGCTATAGATCCTACCAAAAAGGAAGCTGAGAGTTTGCTCAATAGCATGGATCATGTTGAAGCTGGGGGACGGTGGGTAGAGGTGCAACGTGAGATGTGGTGGCCATGGAAAGAGGACCAATGGACAGCCGAATTTCATTGGGTTCTCGATAGTACTGCTTACCCTATCAGTCATTATTATGCCCGTCATCATGGCTACGAAAAAGAAAGTGGAAGGCCTACGGTACTAGAGGATTAGTCTTATGCTTTTGATTTTTCTGCATCAAAGGTCGTCATGATTGTAATACAATTGAGCATCCTACAGTTTTAAATGGCTTTCAAAAGCTTATTTGCCTTGAAGTTTCTTTTGATTCTGTGTCTTCCCATTTCGTGAGGCATACTTATGGGGATTTAGAAACAGACATTACCAGAATTCCAATCAATCTGAAGCGATCTTACCTTGAATCAAAAACTTACCGGTTTATTAGAAGACCGAGAGGATGTTCCTGAATGTTTCTTATCTAATGGCAAAAGCCGCTATTGGTTCCACTGTACTCATACGAGCGCTAAATTAGCCGCAGCAGGCGGAAAATATTGTTGGGGCTCACAGTCCTTGAATGTGCTTCTCATGGGCCTTGGGGGGGCCCGGGGTTCCAAATCAATATGGAGGTAACGCTAAGCGAGTTGGAAAGGGGCCGGTGTCTGTGGACGAAAACCAACAGCTTGGGGCCATAAAGGTAGTAAATAGTGCAGGAAAATTGGTGGAAATAGATTTCTCGGAGCCATGCGCAGGTACTTCAGTACTCAGCCACAGAAGGAACCAACAACCAATAAAACTGATGTTGGTTGGTGGTGCACTTTTGACGCTGGTGATTGGCTAGAATCTGGGGTCGCTTACATGGTCAACGTTGGGACCTTCACCAACACGACCTTCCATCTTACGTGCCACTTTCCCAGCAGCAAACCTCTCAACTCATATTGAATGCGTTATTGAGCACGGTCAAGTCAGCGACTACCTCTTCTCCTAAAATCCTCCATCCGAAAAGGCACACCTAGTACTATTAGGACTCATCGTGTTTTGGTGGAAGAATACAGCCAATGAGAGATGTTAGTTTGAAGGGCTCCTATACCATACGCCACAGTCTTCTTCGCCCTAATCCAAGGTTTCATGTGTTCGGAAAATCAACCTGGAAAAAGATGGGTGGATTAAATTGTTTTTCATTCCGAAGGCGACGAGATCCTAGATATCGGCAAGTTTCAAATAGTAAATTCGCAGATCACCGCTATATACAAATTCCAAAGCCACTTGGGGAGCGAAAACGCCTTCTTACGCCCCCTCAGCAGAAAAGGTCATACCCTCAACACGCAATTGTGCAAAATGAGACCAAGCTCTTGACAACGCTTCCTGGAGAGATTCGCACAAAGATCTGGAGGGACTGCATGGGGAATATGATTGTGCCTCTCTGCTTTGAGGACGGTCAATTGGTACGATGCAAACGTGGTCCTGAGCCTCTACCTGCTCCCAAGCTCAGGTCCGGGTTACTTTCCTTACTTTTAGCTTGTCGTCAAACGTGAATATACCCTCCACCATCCCGAAAGTCCCACCTCGATGGCTAGCTAAATTTATTCTTCAGTTACTCGGAGACAGTCAATATTTTATACTCTGCGAACACCTTTTACATCGACTTCCCCCTCTTTCTACCGTATCTGAGTGAAGTTCTTCTGCCTCAAAGAGTTTCTCAGATATGTGATATTTCCCTTGCCTGGTTCCTCAGAGAACCTCCCCCACGCGACTCTCAAAGTTTTCGGGATTGGAAAGAAGTATGCGAGTACCTATCATTGATGCCAGGATTAGAGAAATTGAAGATTGAGATTGAGGGGGACAGTGTTGGGACAACGAGTGAAGCGGAAGTACTGAGCCCTCTATCTATGATAAAACAAACGACAAGCTTTACACTTATTCTTCATTGGGAAGCAGGGAATATAGAGCTTCCTGAGTTGGACTGTGTAATCATAAGGATTTCGAGGAGAGGTCGGCTTGCGCCAATATGAGAAGTTTATGGCTACTACCGACGCTGAAACGAGTTCTATAGAGGAAAATATCAATTTGTGTTTCTTGACAAGAATTATCGAGCCCATAAAACCAGCGGCAAGTTATGAAGCAACTCAAAGGATAATTATAACACAGGGCCCGCAATGCTACCATCGAGTTGCGGTTTCAGCAAAGTTTCCGCCAGGATTCTATGCGCCAAACAAAACAGTGCTACGTTGTCTAAATGTACATTAGCATGTGTAGAGTATTTGGGTCTCGTTGATTAAGACCTACCAGCGTTTTTGATTGCCAATTCTCTTGGTTTTCTCACGGCATTCACCCAGCCATACGGTTTGAGGAGCTTTCTACATCATGCAATTCCGTTCCAGAAAATTTGTGCTTCAATTCATGTACAAACGTCACATCCATAAGTGCGGCTAGATCCATAGCAGTTCCCGGTATTACCCACAGCTTTTCTGTGAACCACATTAGTATGTAGTAAGTGGTACTATATATGACTAGTGAGATATTGTAGCAACTCACTTCCATTTGCGTCGAGATCCAGGTTCTTGAAGTTTTCTGCGCTGCGGAATTGAGCTTTCTTCATCTTGGCAAAGTATTTCGGACAAATTTGTATTTTAGATGGAGCTGGTCCATGACGGGGTACTGCAGTCCACATTTCTGTTAAAAGAATATTGTATGGGTCCGTTTCAATGGATTGTTCGCCATCTTCATTGGGAAAAACTTCATAGGAGCCCGAGATGGCCGCGTCCCACAGACGTGCAGCCTTGGTGCGTTTGAGAGGAGGTGAAGCGCACCATATGACCTGAGTATGAGGTATTCAGTAAACAGTAACAAATCTCAGTAAGATGAACTCGATCCCGCGTACCACCTCTCTTCTGCCTGCAACTCCCAGGCCAACCTGTTGCCTCATTTCGAGAATGTCAGAAATAATATCTGAAGTAACGTTTATTCTAGAAATTTATGGTAGGCTCCTTTCCTTTGATCGTGTTCTTACCATAGAGTCTATCGAGAGTGTTCGCTCCACCGGTACGCCACACACCTGGCGCTGTGTTTCCAGAATCCTTAAATATCCAGTCCGCAATTTGAGATATCTCTCTATACATTATCTCAGGCCTCGCGTTCCAGGGACGCAGTTCTAAAGATTGCTTCGCAATGTCAATCATGTGGAACGCTTTTTGAAGAGAGTCCAGGACGATGCCCCTATTCTCGTTTGCTAACTCTTGATCAAAACGACTCATAATAGTAAAGAACATTCTTTTTAACGTAATATCGCATGATTCATGGAGTACGAAACCACCGGCTGTCGCAAAATAGGCAGCAAATATTCCTAATAGTAGGTAAAAGTTCATGATGCAACCTGGTAACTCTATATGAAAAGGTGAGAAAGATTGTAGTGATAGTTCTCTTTTTTTGAATCGCTGAATATTTTAGACATTAGAGAAAAGTCCATGAATAAGTATTCAGCTCCATCGGATCCTTGGACAGATTGAGGGATTCGATAACAATCCGCGACTGCATTCTAGGCTGTGCTCGGAGTTGGCAAAGGGGATGTGTTGGCAAACAAAAATAACCTACTGACACCAAGGTTCTATTTACGAGCTTATCCTCAATACTCCTCCAACATGTCATTCGTGTGTAAGGAACTTGAGTACTTAAAAGAGGCTGAGGATGTGTTGGTTGTGTAAGCTCGGTTGGGGCCAGTTGGTCGCAAAGCCACGACTAAACCAACAAAACCAACAAAGCCAACGCATGAAAATGACTGGAGGATGTACAAGAATAATACTAGCTGATATTTCTCAATAAATGTTAACTAATAGCGGATGATTCAATACTCATTATGACAAGAGATATATGTAGAAAGGAAGTTCTGCGATCCCTTAGTTTTGCAGTATAATCACCGGCTCCTGGATGCTATGAATGAAGTTGATGATATCTGCTTTTGAACCTCAAGAATCTCCCGCGTGTGATATTGAAACTGCACTTGGGCGGTAATTTGGGTCGAGGCTGTTGACGTGAATGTCTCACCATGTCGGCTAATAAACAACAACCAAGAGATAAGAATAGATTGGGCAGTGTAGCTTACAACTGTTGGTGTAGATTGCTTTTGAAGCAAGTTAGTGTTTGTGTTTAGTTTCTATGCAGAACTTTCCGCTGCTCGGCTCCATTCATAATAAAGGCGGGAAGCTCGAAAAGAATAAGACTTGGTGATCTCACTCATAGCCGATCCCTTTACCCCAAGACTTGCATCAAGATGTTTGAAAACCACTTATTTATGTGCTCACTTCTCGTCTGGGCGAGCGTTATTTTTGGTATTCCTGTGACAATTATTACCCAGCCTCCACCCAAAGCAACTGTTGCTGCTCGACAGGCCATGTAATTATTCTTCGATATCGTTGAATTTGAACAATACGACTAACAAATATCATTATAGAACCTCTTTCGACACGGAAATAATAACTGCCACAGTCGACCATGGGAATTAACTTGCCAATACTGGCGATCTCGGTACCGATGAGCTCATCGAACTTTCAGATCCCCTCGTTCAATCACTAATAAAGTTGTTCAACGATACTTCAATCTGTCCCGCAGCTGTCTCACAACCTCTGCAAAGGAGATCTTACGAAAAGGGCATCTATAAGCGTGTTGAGCCGTTAGTTCTTCAAGATCTGAGACCAGATAACTGTACCAACCCGTTTTTGCGCCGAATCATTGATGGTGCGATCCCTGGCGGAGAATTTGAAGCATGGATTCCACATGGAGATGGGGACGGACTGAGAGATTTGGCAGCAGGTGGAGAGGTTGACCTGCTTGTCTTGGATGCGAATCTTGCCCTTTCCCAAGAGATTCGAGCCAGATACGTATGTATACACCAAAAATATTGCCCTTGTCATGCTCCAAAAGCGATCTCAAGTTAGAGTTGAACGCCCTTTCTCCTTCCTTTGAGGCTTATGCCCAGCCGAGAGGAGATCAGCTCGAAACGGGCATACACACAGGCCGATGACAATTCTTCTAGTCCTGATAGTCCATTCACAATCTCACGCTAACATCCATTTCAAATAGTTACGAGAAGCTAGGAGAGGGCAAGCCCTCAGCTCACTGTCAGTACTCGTTGTATTAATTTTCCAGCGATTACTTCTCGATATAATCAATGAGGTCGCCCTCAAAACCGCGCATAAAATCGTAATTCCAGCAGCAAACTTTGTTAGCAACGCACTTAAAACCAAAACATGCGAAGAAGGAGAAGATGCGGTATGTGTCAATCTAGAAGTCAAGAAAACAAATCTAACACAAAAATAAGCCAGCTTGCATTGATTATGGATGTAATGGTGTAGACGGCAAATGTACTGGACTCGGCAAACGTGGATGTGTATGTCATGATATCATGTATGTCATTCCTGGTTATCCATATGACGAGAGCCTATTGGACAAACAACAAAAAGTACTCGAGATGATCAGCCAAAGCTCCTTGAAAGACTTGGTAAAGGACAGTGCACCCATTTGTAATGGGATTGCCACGCAAAATTGGATTCAGCGCGATATCGGATCGATGTCCATCGAAAGCTACTGCAGCTCACAAGGTAGTAGCGTACCAGCCGGCGAAAAAAGAGAAGCAACATATAATTCTGGTGTTGATCAATTATTTATAAGTACACATTATCTTACAGAAGCCGCTGTATCACCAGGATTATGCAAACTACTACTCTACAAAGTGCTTGATGACTGTGATAGCGGCAACCCCGACAACCCGGGAAACTGGAAGCATGGCGGCTCGATTGATTATCAGAAAGTGGCCACTGTATTTTTCATTCCACAAGGGAGTCCACAGCCCTATTGCAACCCTTATGGAAGTCCGCCGGGCTCAGCTCCATGGGTTGATATTGGTGTCGGTGTAGATGCGGTCAATCAATTTTGTGGTTATTTCAGTCTCGTTGGAAAAAAGGGAAAACGGGAAAACGGAATGCTTTCACTTATAACAAAGGGTCAAATGCTGAGATAACTCTCTCGATGTTATTCACACAAGACTACACATTCTCGACAGATACGTGTATTGCCGCGTAAGAATACTCATCCTACTCACATTCAGAGGTGCAGCTAACTTCTCCTGAAACTTAGTATGAGGCTTCCCCAGGATGCCTGCGGACACAATGATCCGATCAACAATCCGAACAGTAATAAGTATGGTGGCATTTTTATAACTCCCGAGGGGGTCATAATACAAGTTACTCCGAACGTCACTCCGCCTGTTTATCCTCCAGACTCGATTGCACTGGATTGAAGTAGGATTCAACCCAAATGCGTCACTGGTGATTCAACTTTGTTACATGTCGACGAACTAAATCAGGCTGTAAATGCCTTTTAGTGTTGATGGAGATCCCTTAAGCACTCGGTCCACGGATTATCACCGTCACTCCTATATTATTTCTCTCAATCTTCGGTTTTCTTTATCAGCGAAGCAAGTTTATACTGGTAAGACATATAAACAAGGACCAACTGTCTGTAGAGCACACGATATTTGGAAAGGAAACATCATAATGAATAATTGCAAGTATGCGTTCTGTTCCATGAGAGATAAGCGTAAGAACACACATGTCCCTTTTTATAGATAGACTATGCTAATTTCTGCAGCTTGCTCTACGGATTATACAGGTGTAAGCTTCACTTATAATTGTGTTGAATGGTCTTGGTCCCTTGCACTACTTTGAGAAACATTCCTTTTTCACTATGATTAGAAGTCATGACCAGTTCCATTCTGACTCGGGGCCGAGTTCAATGTTTGAGCTTGTTACCGCTTTTATCTACGAAATGCTGTTTCTCTTATTTTAGGTCTGACTACAAGACTTTTCATAATAATTGCGTTTTGTATTCTCTTTAATTGTGAGCACTAGGTGGATCCTCTGCGAGGAGTGGTAACCAAATTTCAGAAATTCTCCTTTAGAAATATACTCCATCTTCCGTTGCACTGATCCTTTTTATTGGCTATATATAAAAAACACATAGCAAAACAATACATGTATCCTACTGGTGATATTTGTGTGACACAATGCTTGCATATCAACCCCATACTACACCAAGCAATAGGGCATTGGGCTGGAAAAGATCATTAACGTGAACCTCTTTAAATTTGGGTTTAGCAATTCCATTTTTAAGCAAACTAAATAACAGCACTGTGATAATAGTACGCGAGTCTTGTGATCAAACTGCTCGGTTCTTCGGCAGAACCACTTAGTTGAAGCTCAACAAGATGGATGGCGTCAAATCTTTGCAAAATAATCCTTTCACAGAGTATCTTTTCTTGGCGGAGATAGCAAGTATCGGCTATCTGTGCTATTGTAACCGTAATTTCGTCTAATTGATCAATACTACGATCATTTGGTTAATTAGTACGTATGATGGAATAGATGGTATTATTTGATCAATTCTTACAAGCGAATTGCTTGTCTTTTAAATTAAAATCAAAAGGTAGTTTTTAATTAAAGCATACCCCTCGCCTAAGAAAGTAAATAAAGCAACCCAAATTCCTGTACCTAAACAAAGGAAAAGTTAGGTTATTCCCGGATTATTTAGCCTTTGCTTTACGACCTTGTCTTTTCACCTACGAGTGTTATTAACCCCCTCGCCTAACGCCCCCCTCCCCTCTAGATGGGGACATGACCGGGTCGGCGGCGTCTATATTAGATAAGAGTAGATAAACCGGGGTACTGGGAAAGTAGAGAGGGCCTGGGAGTATAGTCCTTTATATAAATTAGTAGTTGTTATAGTGTTGATAGCCTATATTCTATTCCTCATTCCACACCCACCAGCTCACTCGTTCTATACCCTCCTGAGACATGACAAAAGCATATCATGGAATGGATTATCATATTTACTACTACTATAATAGTAGTCCTCAAATCTATAGTACGGCGGCTACAATAGTCTAATTAACCAAAACACATATTTGGGGGTTACCATAGCACATATCGAACCGTCGAACGCAAACTTCCTCTAACAGCATACAAAGTTTTGAATGCTTGAATTTAGGACTTGGTTGTGCCTGGTAGCGAATATTCATTATATACGTTGGCAGTATAAATCTTCAAATGTCGGGGCCCCCAGGCACAAATTTGGTCGCTTGTCAAACATTATTATACTTGTTTGATTTAGATCAATTGCAATTGGATTTGTTTCTCTATTCGATTGTTATGTCATAGACGTTGAACTAATAACTGTAAAATTACGTTCTATAGTTCAATCACAACACTAGGACGGAAATTATCCTAGTATAACTCCTGAAGATTCAAAGACTTGTTTTTACATCTGTAGATTTGTCTAAATGAAAAGCTAAACAGGACCACTAACGAGATATCGCTCTTGAAAGCTGAAAACAAATCTAGTCAAGTGAACTATTGACATTACTTCACACCACTCGTTCCAGTCCTACTCTTCCCATATTTCCCCTACAAAAACGCACAGTCATACGATGAAAGGTATGCTCAAGACTTTTGGTCATCGGCGAGCTGGCCACCTCCGAGTGACAGACCTCGGCTCCCATTTCAAATATCTTTCATATTGCGGATTCGTGACTACCGAGACGCGATAAACAAGACACCCTTCTGCCGGTTGGTGATGTTGGCAGCAAAAAGGAACCCGTTCTCCTCTTTCAATATCCGGCTTTTCCGTAGATCTGACATCTTGGAAGTCGACCTCCATCCACTTCCGCGTCCCATCCTTGGTTACAGAAACGAAATAACGTCTGTCCGCTTCTCCGTCACAATCCAGATTGCTGCGGATTCTATTGTACTCTTCGTCAACAGACTTACTGCTAATGCGTCTTTCTACCTCGAAGATATCTTTTGAGTTGTATACAGCCGATTGTATATTATCCGCGTTGAGTACTAAATGACTTGCTTCACTACCACCCATCTCCCGGCAGACTTCTCTGATGAAATCTTTAGCCAAAGAATTATCATAAGGGCAGAAAACTCTGGCAGTACCGTCGAAAATTCGCAACCAGCTCTTCACAATTAAGAGTGGATCAGTCTGGTCTGCCATTTTGCGACAACCTTGCAAGATTTCCTTATTCGAAGCTATTGTAAGACCGAAACAGTGTACACCAAAAATTTGACTTTTGACAACATAGAGTATTGGCAAAACCTTCTCAAAAGGGCACCTGCTGCTTTTCATATCAATATGCTTAGTAAAGCAATCAATTCTGCCGATGCCAAATATTATCTTAAGTATGACCTAAGAGCAATATTGTTTTCTAAGTTTGAGGCATCTTGTTTTGTGACTACGTAAAAATTACAATCAACGAAACCAATATCTTGCCACCGAAAAAGTCACCAGACTAACTCAAGACAGATTCCGGTTTTTTCATTGAGACACAATTAATCTTTTGTGGATGTATGACCTGTGTAGTCTGCTGAAAACCCAAAATGACCTAAGAGAAGCATGATGATTCAATAGCACATTTCATACGGGCAATTCTCGTTACTTTAATTGCTTTGAATAGCCAAATAAAAAAAATTGTTGCAGAACACCTGACACAAAGGTTTCCCATATGTGTATCAAATAATCTTAAAAAAGCTTACTCTCTTGACTAGACTGATGTTACGGCGCGAGGTAAAGACTTTCCAAATTGTACATGGACTATAGGAGTCAAACAAACGGGTTTTACTCATTTCTTTTTACAGGTATTTCTTCAACTTCGCTTAGCACATGGCCTTCTTTCAATTACTCACCATCGGAACTCCGATTGGGCTCCTTAATATGAGGGTGTACTGTACCTTGTGCAAGCCTGGATGTATAGCCTAGCCCAACTCCCGCGTTTCTCTCAAGATCAGCCAAGGATTTTAACGTATCGTAGTCCTTGTACGTATGCTTCCGGCCTCAAGTAACAGAGGCGCGCCAAGGTCCCGTCTCGTCTTCTAGAGAAGTGTCTCCCACACAGAGTCTAGCCCGTGGTAGATACTTGATGTAACGAGATATATAAGATAGGTAAGCTATTCTTGCCTTTCTCACCAAGCAGCAATTACAACCCAACTTACCCACTGGAGATGGTATCATTGTCTTGCCCGTGATCCTCAGTAATCAACTATGATACAACTCAAAGGGCATCCCCAATAAAAGATCAAGAATTATCAGAAAAGTCATCGATGAAACTTACTGTACCAAAGTTAAAGATGTGGCAAATGTAAAACTCCACTTGGCACTTGATGACTTTATCACGTTCTCGACTTTTGGGAGACGATCATTTTAACAACATTGTAGGTCTAGCCTCTCCCAAAAACCACAAGACTTCTCTTCAAGTTCCGTCACACAGAACTAAGCGAGCGAGCTATCACCATCGTCAAATCTGCGAACCAAATATTCTTAATCTCTTCTATCATCAGATGACCCTTGCATCTACAAGATCTCTTCCAACGACCAGAAATCCCCCCTTCCCCTTCCCCACAGCGTATTAAAAACCACACAGCAGTGTTTGTCCCTGATCATTCCCATGAAACGCCTTGCCCCTACAATCGCATACCAAAGCCCAGCCGCAGGCAATCCCAAGCGTACTGTTTGCATGCAGGCCTACCTTGCTAGTTACCAACATCTCTCCTCAGAAGCCAGGAGATGATAAGATACGAGACGTCACAAATTGGCTGACTGTTTGATGGCAGTAAAGTCGTAATTGCTGAGTTTAATCAAATCATCCGTTCAGCCCACTATTATTTTCCACTACCGATACCCGTCTCTCTATCTTCCTACTCGCCGGCCAAACATAAGCCAAGGTAGGGGAGGAGTGATCGACGTGAATCTCAGAGAGCAGCACATAGTATTCACCACCCGACAAACCCTCTACCTAAACCCTCCGTTCTAGCATCTACGTATACAAAAGACTTCTTTCCCATACTTATACATTTAAGCAATCCTCATGTGCTACTCACTACTCGTCACTTTCCTCCTCATCACTCTCCTCATCCCTAACAACCACCAAGCACCCCTCCCTAGTATGCCACAGTCTCCTCTCTTTCTTCCCCAACACAGCATCCAACATACTCCTTGTCTTATCCCTCTCCCTCTTTTCCATCTTTTTCCCTTCATCCGCCTCTTCCGGTTCTGGCACGGGATCCAGCATCCTCGTCTCCTCAACCGTAGCACTGATCTCAAATTCGCCCCTAGAAAGGGCTGTCACTCCAATTTCAACCTCTGTAGTCCCTTGTGCGGGAATAGGAGGAAGAGTTTGCTGGAGTGTCCCATTCCAGACAAGTTTCCTTGTGACATCTAGGGAAACGCGATTGGACTGAGAGCGGATAGAGGGTTGGATGCGAAGAAGTGGGTAAATGAAATGACTGGAGCGATTGTGTATGCGTACTTGCAAGGTATCGAAGTTGTCAGTTACAATCTGATGTTGCGAGTTCTGTGCAGGCTGGCCATTCATCCGAATCTCGATTCCAACATCGGGAATCTTGATAGCATCAATCATACGCTGCGTCAATCGTATACCACGGAGCTCGATTTCACCTGTTCGTGGGGAGCCAGAGGACGTCGACCATGTGCCATGGATCATTTTGAGAATTTCCTCCCGATACCAGAAAGCTTCACGACTTGTTCTTTCGGTCTCAGCGGAGATTTTGCCGGCGCTAACGACGAACTGTCGCTGCCGGGAGGGGTCAAGAGCTGGAATTGCTCGACATGAATCCTCGAGGAAGATACGAGGGATTGGGAACATTAATCTTGTCGCATTTCCTGGGAGAAGATCCTCTTCTATCGAGTTCCCGTTCGTGATACCAAGACACACGTGTAAACGAGAGGGCCAGGCGTTCCGAAAATCCAGGGTCAGCAAACAGTAGTTCTCTGGCGTGATCTCTTCACCGTGCTGGGAAGTGTCCCCTTCTTTCTCCCATAAAGACCTTGGAATATTACCAGTGAGAGGAAGAATATCCATCTTTGACAATTCCAAGCTGGCATTGACAGTTATGGTCAGTGGAAGACTAACTTGGCGCGTATGAAATTTGTCCTCCACTTCGGTTTGAGGCACTCCAAGATAAGCATAGTCAATATGAACTATTGCATGCGTTAAGCCAGGCTTGCCAAGAATTTCTATTTCGAAAGTCGCCGTTGATCCTGGGGCGATGTAGGGAGTCTCCCCCTCTTTTGGTAGCCATCGCAACGATTGTTTTCGAGCGAGAAGAAGCTCAAATTCATACAGTTCTGCCGGTGAAGCATCACGGTTACTCAAAGCCGTCTGCAGAGGAGCTTGTGTGGAATCTTTGAAAGAGAAAAGTAATAAATCTGCGGGTGTTTCAGTTGACAGGTTTTGTAATGTAATTGAAAAGGTGCGCCGTTCTCCTTCTAGCACCATGATTGCAGCTTGAGACAGTGTAGTTGACTTTACTACGACGACAGGCTGTCGATCAATAACATTCAGTGCAAGTGACATTGATTTTGGCGGAGGCATTACTAGGGAGCTCGCAATTGACTTTGAATCTGTACTTTTCGGGCGGTCCTTTGGTCTAAAAATGGATGCGACACCAATTGATTTGATCTTGATGGCACTCTGCGGTGACCAGGGGTCCTCAAATATGGGGAATCGTCTCTCTCGACATCCACGTACTCGAATTACGCAGCCTGTGATCTTGAGTTGGCCGGCTTTCTTAGGGGTACCAGAAACCGTGAGAATTTGAGTTCGATATGGTCCTATTATGGTCTTCTGCGTCGTTGATTCGAATTCTGATCCTTCTGATTCCAGCCTGATGCTTTCAACTTCAACGTCGAATTCATATGGATTCTGCAAGGTGACTCGGAATGTGGCCCCTTCACCTGCGACAAGTAGACGATCTACAGCCGCAGCATTTGGCGGTTGCAAAAACGGGTTATATATAAATGGGTTGACCTTCCCAGTCGCAGCAACCGTTGCTGCGCCAGGCAGATCCTTTTTGGTGTGTGGTATAGGCGTCCGAGCTGTTGATAAAGCTTCGAGCTCAACACCTCGAACGAGAAACTCGTCCCAGTATTCGGCGGCGAGGTTCTTGACTCCCAGATGCTTCGCAGCACCAAGAGTCCTCGATATATTCGTGGAAAGCCTTAATTGCTCTTCCCGAGACATAGATGGCGATGCATCTTCACTTCGAGGGCCTGGTGCAATACCACTACCAGCTGTTCTCAACAGATCTGCCGTAAATCTAAGAACACCATGAAAATCCGGCAAAGCTTCTGAGAGGTTGATACAAGAGCGAAGTACATCCATCTTTAGGTTGCGGCCTCCAAATGATCGGGTCGTAGCATTATGCATTATTCGTTTAATCGTTGCGTCGTCTGAATCATCATGGTTCTTGGCACTGCCAGTCAATTCGGATGTGACAACACCATAGGTTTTGATCAACAATCCTAGAAATGTATCCACGCCATTCTCCACGTCGCCCTCGCCAAGGTCGAGAGCACCAGCACCATTGGTACTGCCATTGACGGAATTGAGAGCAGCCAGCCCAGCAGCTGGATGAACGCCCATCTCTGCAGCACCCTTGATCCGTGCTTGTATTAATCCGGGAATGAGAACGGAAACAAGCTCACGCATGACCATGGCTTTCTTCCGATAATAGCCCAGCGACCCCAGAACCGAAGCTATGCCACTAAGAACGATTGTCCGATCGACCAGAGACAAAGACTCTGAGGAGGAAGAGGCAGGCAACCCACGAGAAAGTGTTGTGTATATTTCCGTACGAGTAGGACGAATACTCAAACGGGGAGAAAACAAATTAACATGCCTCTTGCTCGGAATTCCCGCAACAACTAACTGTAGAACTTCATCGTCTAAAATCCCGCCAGCCGAATGTATTGCTGCTGAAAGCTTCGAAAACCGTATGGCTGATTCAGAAAATGGGAGCTGCGGCAGAGTTTCTCCAGTGTTGTTGGCTGATCTGGTGTAAAGATTCAAAATCCTGTCTAACAACTCCGGAAGCAATGCAGTCAGATTTTTCAAGGAAACAAGACGGCTGCTAGCAGGGCCTTTTGGATCTCCTGCGCCTGACTGCTGTGTTGCCTTTTCTGCCGTTACGTAGCAGATTTGGGGTATTTGGAAATCTAAACCAGTCCAAGCCTGCATTAGCATACTCACAAGAATATAGTCAAGAGCTTTCGCATGCCAAAGATGATCAAGATTATACTTTGCGATCGATGCTGCCTCGGTAAGCTCTCGGGTGGCGTCCAGCCATCTTCCCGCTTGTAAATAAAGAGAGCCGATCACAATACCAATTCTGCCTTTACCGATATTCCTGGACCTTTCACTGACACTTCCTGGGCCAAAGCCTTGAACAGATACACGATCTCGGCTCCTATCTCTACCAGAATCTGAGCTGATCAGTCGGGACAGACCTGGTCTTGAGTTTTTAAAATCTGGGTTGGCTCCCACAATTTGTTCAAAAGTAGTTGGGAGCTCCGATCTGGCACCATTGGGAGTAGATCTTCCGGACGATTCATTGGAATCCGCGGTTTTGAATTGCGCTGGCATGGACATTCGAACATGACTACGGTCAAAATTTGCACCTGGTGATGCCGTACGAGAAGAAGTACCCAACTGCGAACCCCGGCGCTGAATTGTACCTGCATGTGCGGTTTGCCAAGCGGTTCCATCAAACTGCTTCAGGATTTGTAATTGACTTGGGGATTCTATGGTGTGGAGAGCTTGTAAGGATTTTGCCAAGGTGGTCATTTCTGCTAGTAGAATCGAGGAAATGTCGCACATGATTGTCTTAAGGGTGGTTCGTTTGCATTGCGCCGCTGGGGGTACGGCGACAATGCCTTCGGGGAGAGGAGCCGCAGTAGGAACGACAACATGATCGAATAGTAGCAATTGGTGTACTAGTCCCTTTGGATATCTGTCTTTCAAGTCCTCAAAATCCTGCTCCAGTTCTCGTAACCCGTGTTCTGGCTTCGGCGGACCACTTCCATTGAGACTATTTCGCACACTGTCCCGATATGATATACGGTCCAGTTCTTGGGCGTCTGCAATAGCTATAATTACAAGAGGTTCGCGGTATAACTCAAAAGGAGAGAGGACCACATGGGAGAGGGAGGGATTGAAGGTGGTGAGGTCGTATACAATCATGCCGGTGGGAAAGGCGAGGGGAGAGAACATATCTATGCATTGTTAGTTACATCTGCCACTTCTGAGCCTAGTGTTGGCATATTTTATCTGATATCCTACTTCTATGAGGGCGGCCATCTGGACTGATGTCGCCCAACTGGACTACCTTTTCTGGCTGCAGTCTCTCGACGAAGCTGAGGAATCTCGCCCGTTTGATCTGACCGATGGGCAGCAGAACCACTCGTACTCTTGCGGGAGCAACGGGCGAGAGCTGGTCCAGCATTCTGACAACATCTGGTACGTGTTATGCGCCGGGGTAGCTTGTCGGTAGAGCTTCAAACGGGGGAGGGAGAAGGGCCGTGGGAGGATTGAGTTCTCAACTGGATGCGCGCATTTCAATGGATACAGATATTGAGGGGGGAAGGGTGAGGGATGAGGTCGATGATAGGGGGGTGTGGGGGGGGAGGCTAGACGAAAATAAGTGTTTGCAAGCTGGAGCTGTTTGCGCCTCATATGTAGGTACCAGTACCTGGTCTCCCGGTGGACAAGATAAGTGGCAGTCTTGGCACTGGCGTATCGCACCCACCCAATATTCTACCCCTTAATCCGAACACTACTACTACCACTACTACTACATTCCTCGCTATTATAGCTAAAGACAAAGACGGAAAGGGCCGTAACCAGTGGACTAGTAAGCGGCCTCGGACTCCTAAACCTACGAATCCTAGAGACGTAATAATTATACAAAAAAGGTAGAAAAATGAGTATCGGAAAACCCCTATTAAGTCTCGCGTATAGACGACCGTTCTTTATTCCGATGTATATATCCCTAGGGTATACTAAGAGACTCGAAAAGCTATATTTAACTTTATAAGGGCTTCTAAGTGTACTAGATACCGGTATATCTAGGGTATATATAACAAGGCTAGAATAGACCCCTCTAAGAAGAACTATAGTATAATAACTATAGACTAAACGTCGGCTAGGTAATTTATATACGATTCGTACTACGAGGAGACCCGAGGATAGAAGCCGTTAGTTTTAGAGGAGGACGTCTTTCGACTCAAGTACCTTATATAGGATTAGGGCTTTAAAGGGCGTATAATAACTTAGAATACGCTAGTAGAAGAGGTACAAATACTAGGTTAAAAGCTAGGTACGTATGTAAGCGGTAAGACTATCTAGCGTAAGATAGGCGGCTACGGCTAGCGCTACTATATTATATATCGGAAGGGCTAGGTCTCTCCTAACTTAGCTAAGCGCTATTAGAAATAGGTAGAGGATATACTAAAAAAGTACCTAAATATATTAAATTAGTATCGTATACGCTTCTCGGGCGAAGTATACTTCTCTTTTAGACTAACTAGGCGTATCTATATACTATATAAGAGAGGGGGGATCGCTACTACCCTGACTATATCTAAAGATAGAAGAAGAAGATAAAGAAGAAGAAGGGCAAGGGGGGTATAAATAAGAGGAAGGAAGTAGACCTATCCTATAAGCTCTACACATAGGCTACTATTAGCTATAACTTTAAAAGCGACCTAATCTTCTATAATATAGGGAACTCGAATAGTAAGATATCTAAGTACTATATAAAGTAGATACTTAACCCGGTTATCCTACCTTAGATCTCAGCTAGGTACGACTTTATACTTAAAGAAGATAGAGACTCGGGCTACGAACTAAGTTAGTAGCTAGAAGATAGCCTATAAGCTAGAGACTTATAAGAACTATCTAGGGGCCCCCGATTTAGCTCCTATCGAGAATAGCTAGTAGCTAGTTAAACAGTATATAAAGAAGTTTACCTATAATAGTATCGAGGGCCTTTAAGAGCTAGCTTTAGAGGGGTAGGCTACTTTAAAATAAGAGACTATAAATAAGTAGGTGTAACGAATACTCAAACTGGCTAACTAAACTTGGCTGGGTGTTCGCTGGTTGGTATGCTATGATAAGAAGAAG
>CAJVRM010000166.1:50839-61212 GCA_911693285.1 Hymenoscyphus albidus | reverse complement strand
AAGGGATATTCAGTATGCCTTCCCAGGCAGTGTGAGAGAGCTTAGAATAATGTGACGACACGTACGCAAGGCCCACGGTGTAGGTTGTGGAATCGTAGAACTGTCAATTAAACAAAGATTCTAAGCTGAGGAGAAGAGGAGAGCTCGAGAGAGCTTCGATCTAAATACTTGGTGTGGGTCGCTAAGCGAGACCACGTGATCCGAATGGTGGTGACGGTTAGAACCGTCACATTAGTCTTTAAAGACTGAGTTATTATCTACTAAATCTTTTCTTTTGTTTTATCTCTTCATTAGTCTTTTAAAAGCCTCTCTAATTATATTAGTAGTACTTTAAAATATATACTATTAATCTAATTAATTAGATTAAATAAACGCCTCTTAATCTATTTAATCACCTAAAGTTCCTAATCTAAATCTAATCTATTTAATCATGATTTAGTCAATTACTAATTGAATAAGTGAGCAATTCGTTCTCACGCTGGTCGAAGAGTTCCCTACAAAAAGCCCTGTGGATTGTCAAATAATTATGTACACTCCTATAGTGCGTGAGGTGGGCAGCCAAGGTAACCGGAAATATGGGTCTCGCGTAATATCACGATAGGTAGTTGTGCAATACTTTCAAGGTTCTTTTGAAAGATATGAATAAATCTCATTTTCTAGATTACCTTCGTAGTAACTAACATATACGTCTAGCGAGATACCACTTTCTGTATTTCAATTTCCTAATCCCCCCCAAAAAATGAGATCTCTCGTCTATCACCTCGCGTATACCACATACTACATCACTCCCATCCAATACAACCCCCACCCGTCCCCCACCAATCCCTCAATCCTCTTTCAAAAAACCACTTATACCCCTCTTCAAAATCCCTGAACCCAAGCGATCCAGCCATCCAAACAACATACACACATTCACTCATCCCTCCCAACAACCCTCCCTACAAACTATTCCCAAAACGAATCCAACCCTTCAAAACATCATACCCCAACAATCAAGCCAGAAAAGGGACTCGAAGCCCCCATCGCCTCCCAAACCCTTATCCACTCACACACTCCTACATAACTTCAGCCTAGCCTTCATATTCAAAGCTGTAAGATACGTAGTTATCGAACTCTCCGTAATCTCTAGCTTCTTAGAGATCACACCTAGACTAGCCTAGTATAATCTTACATAAACCACCCACAATCACACAAAACTATAACACAACCCAGAAACCCCTCTTCCCCCAAATTTGTATGCACAGTACCCAGCGATTTCGATGGTTCGTTGTGTGTGCACACGGTGTGTTGACCTTCTTGAAAAAAGGCTGGTTGCTCTGATGAGTCTTCGTAGTATCTCTTGGATCTCGACTTTTTGGAAGGCAAGGTGGAAGGGGAGGTTGGAAGGGGATTGGAGACGTGAGGGATAAGAAGGGTGTTTGGGTATGATGGGGTGGCTCGGGTGGGTACTTGAAGGTGGTGGGGTAAGTGAGAGGTGGTGATGTGAGGTGGGTTTTGGGAGGTGAATTGGATGCTCTTGTGCTTGAGCTATCGAGAATTAAAGTGAATGTATGTAGATGTGTTCCCTCGTATAGTATGACTTATGACGTAGTCACCGATCCATGTCCCGAAGTAGTGAATGAAGTTCAACAAGAGAGAAAAAAGAACGCACACCCGGCAAAAGAGAAAAGATAAAAGTCATGATTCTTCTCATTAATATTGTTGATTTATGGGTATCTATCTCGCTACGTGAAAATAACCACCCATGAATATTCTAGGCCGTAGGTAGTATCCATATCCTTGAATGACACAGTCCGCATTCTCTAAACCTAAACACCCCTTATTTCTCAACCAATTGTACAAAGAGCCCAAATTTTCATCATACATTCAATTCGTAAATTTGTTTAGCGTCTGCTACTCCTGCCAGCCTGCTCTCTTCGAGCACTGTCTTTGCGCACTTCATTTCGTTCCAAAGCTTGTTCCTCATCGGTTTGTTTGGATCGTCCACCGAACCAGCCACTCCTCGTTGGTGGAGCGACAACTTCTTCGCGTTGTCTGTTATCAGATGTGGCCGTATGGTTTGGTACAGAGGTATTTGGGCGCGTCGTATATATTGGTAGAGAAGTGTTTGGGCGGGTAGTGTACTTTGGCGGCGGTGCAAGTTCATCTCTTACTTGGTCATCGAAGATTTCTGGATCGCTGGGATCTCGTGGGGGTTGGCGACCTTGCTCAAGTAGATTCTTTTCGCCCTTCTTTCTAAGATATTCCTCCAGTACGATGGCGTTTTTGGTATTGGCTCTGAACAGTGCATCTGCAATATCTCCCAAGAAAGGAACCAGTCCAATGCCGAAATCGACGATGATGTTGAACATCATTTTTGCGTTGACGTCTTTTGGTAGACCTCCTTCGACTTGCTGGCATGTTCGGAGAACCATGAGGGCCATGAATGCATCGAGCACATCACCAACACTAGAAATCAATCAGCATTGGAAGTGAGAGTGCATGAGGAAGAGTTCCACTTACACAGGAATTATACCAATCACACTAGACCAACCGAAAGCGATTCCGCAGCAATTAAAAAGACTCATGTCTAGTCGGTATGCGCGACGCTTAACTTTGGTTAGGACTTTACCATCCTGCTCCGAAATACCAGGTGGCAAAGCCTTAGGTCTCTTCTTTCCCTTTTTGCTGGATGGACGACCATCTAGACGAGTGGCAGGAACGGTTTCAAAGTATGGGTCCTTTTTACAAATTAGTTAAATGGCCGGAGTAAAGAAAATAAGTAACATACGTCTTTTCCATAATTGTTCTCGAGGCGTTCACCAAGAATCCTCCTGGCAACGAACTTCGCAATCATACTCGTCATGTTGGCGATAGGTGTAGGTAGGACAGGTTGGTGGAGTGATTTATTGGTAGATAAATTTGGAAGGGGAATACAGTCGATTTATGTAGTTTTTCCTTCGACGTCAGAGAAAGCTGTAACAACAATGCGCTTAGAGGTGACAATAGCCGATGACTGTGACTAGGTGATGGTGGTGTTGGCTGTGGATTCGCTTTGTGTGCAGGGCCCAGAGTCAGCTTGACTGGATGGCGGTGATTGCGACGGTGTTTCGAAACCCGCCGTACTGTACTTGTGGAGACCTATTTTTGGCGAGCGCTTCTCTTTGTTTGGGAGTCAAAGTTGGATGGAAGAAGAAATTATTTTGAGTTCGAAGAGGGGCCGGACTTGAGTCTTTATGTGTGATGTGAGTACACGTAGTGTAGGAGAGTGAAGTTGGTTGAGCCAAAGCCAGAGACCGCTCCTTTTCTTGATTTCCTGCTCTGGAGCGAACGTCATTCACGTACTGATCGACTGGCTCGCCTGTCCGCCGAGCTGCATGTCATGTGTCACGTACAGGGTTGCGCGATTAAGCTTTGGGCCGTGGCGACGATACCTCGAGGATACCCTCGCACCTCCCGCTAAAAACCTGGAGAGGTGCGAGAGGGAGGCCACTGGGAGGCGCATCTGAATAGTGGCTGTGCTCATGGCATGAATTGTGGCGTTCAGCAAAAGTTTGCGCCTGACAGCCTGATTCGTGATTTCAGGCATCCATCCCAAAAAGTCAAGCGGGGACTTGCGATCGGAGCGCGGCAGGTGGTTGGGTCCAAATCGCAACGCATGAAGTTACACTAAAGAAGGAATTACCTCAAACCTCCAACCACGAACTACCATACATCTCAACTTCCACCTCTACCTCGATCCTTCGTATCACCATACCACCTTCAGACATCATCCCCGTTGTCAGGAATCTCTAACTCTGCTATCCGTCAATAGCACTTGCGACGAACACGTTCCAGATTCGAGAGACGTCGCCACTGCGCAACACAGCCTGGAGAGCTTGAGAGCTTCCCACAGCCGCTGCCAGCTTGTTGACTACGCGTCGTCCCGATATGCTGGCAAAACAATATGACCGAAACAAATTTGACTTTAGAAGAGTGTAAGTTTTGCTGCGTGTTCTGCTGGACTCTAGACTATGGAATGTTATCCAGCCTTGGAGGGTAAATGCCACAAGTGCAGAAACCCTTCCGTATATGGCTATTACTCCATGCCACCATCCCCACCATCTAGGCTCTATGAGTAAATCATTTTATACTAATAAGCTGTAGGGCTGGACGACCTCTGCGTCCGTTTCATAATCAATCTGCCGGAGGATGACCTCAAGGACGTTCCGCGAATATGTTTTCAGGTCGAGGAGGCTCAATGGTTCTACGAGGATTTCATTCGACCTCTTGACCCCTCCCTCCCCTCCATGTCCCTCCGGAGCTTTTGCCTACGAATTTTCGCTCATTGTCCCTTACTATCTCCTTTCTCTCAAGGCCACCACATGGCAGCATTTGAAGACTTCCTAGCATATAAGACACGGGTCCCGGTGAGAGGAGCAATAATGCTCAATGAGGCCATGGACTCTGTGGTTCTTGTAAAAGGTTGGAAAAAAGGTGCAAGCTGGAGTTTTCCCCGTGGAAAGATTGCCAAGGACGAAGATGATTTGACATGTGCTATACGTGAAGTCTATGAAGAGACCGGTCTGGAGCTAGGTGCTGCAGGGTTGGTTCCAGAAGGGCGGGATGTCAAATCGATTGAGGTAAACATGCGAGAGCAACAAATGCGACTTTTCGTCTTTCGAGGCGTTCCTATGGATACCAAATTTGCTCCAAGAACACGTAAGGAAATCAGCAAGATAGAATGGTGGCGTCTTTCTGAACTACCGGCTTTTCGAAAGAAGGGGCAGCAGCAACACGCGGATACTGGGATGAGTGCAAGCAAGTTTTATATGGTAGCCCCGTTCTTGGTACCTCTGAGGAAATGGGTCATTGAGCAGAAGAAGAAAGACGCCAAAAGGGCAACGAGCAACCAATATCTCTCTGCTGGAATGAGTCATGATGATCTCTTGACAGAAGAGGATCAAGGAGCTGAATCTGCGGCGCAAGCGTCTGCATATGAGTCTCGAGCAGCACCAGAGTTAAACACCATCGAGGGAACCGAGGCCGCTCTGAATCGTCTACTCAAAATTCAACCACCAACTCAAGGGTTGCAACCGGATGCTGCTATTGCACCGGTAACCGCAACCAACTCAGGCTCAGCATTACTTGCCTTGTTACATAGCAAGCCCGTTACAACAAGCCAACCAATACCGGCTAATGCACCTCCTCGCACTCCTTTGGAGCATATCGATGTTAATCCATCGATGCCCAAAACTCCTCATCGCCATCAGCCTCGGCCACCGGCGTTTTCCAGCATGCCACCTCCGCCACAATTTCCTATTCAACGACGTGACGATTCCTTTTCATATCATGAACCGACTTCCCAAAATGAGCATCATGTAAATCATTTGAGAATTCAGCAAGCTCATAGGGGTGGTCATCAGAATTCCCAAAGGAATCAAAACAACATGCATCATTACCAGCCGCAACACCTCATACATCCTCAACCTCTACCACCCAATGTGCAAAGAGCTGTCTTTACTGGAGGCCCTGTCCATTCACCTATGGTGCCACAGCCAATCCAGCAACATCATCAGCATCAACCTCCGCAACACGCTAACATGAAAAATCCACAATTTCCCAACGTACACGCGCCAATGGTTCCACCTCAGAACCATGACCAAGGTACTAAGCTTACGAGCCATTCACTCGCTCTCTTGAACGCTTTCAAGAGTCGAGACACTTCCAACGAGACCTCCAAGGCCGAGTTGCCTCTTCGTAGATTTACAGAAGCTCCGGCTGCACAACGAGCCCAACCACAAGAATTGCCCGCTGTTGAAGCTCGTCGCACTACATCTTTTGGTATCCCTCCACCGATCGTACTCAAGCAGAACGTTGGCATACTGGACCCAGGTGCCCTTACTCCAAGGCAACCCATCAGTGAGTCGCAAAAATCTGCTCTGCTTGGTATTTTCAAGAGTCCCTCATCACAAGCCGCCTCTTTGGCCATAACCCTCAAAGCCACTGCTCTGCCTACAAATGGAACGCCCTCCGCAGTTGAGTTGTCAGCCGTTGAGCCACTCTCCACCAATGCTACGACAACTTCGGCATTGTTGAACGATAAAAGAGCTCCTGATCACATTATAAGTTCCGGGTCCGTTCCTCTTTTGAACCCAGAATCCAATCTTCCCTTCAGAGCTATGTCCATTCTTTCTCGGCCGGTTGGAGAGAAGCATGAGATTTCTCCCAAAAATAAGCCGGAAGTCTCGCCTTTACCAAGATCGTACACAGAGCAAATCACTCCTCGCGAGCATGATAGGTATCAACCTTCTCCTCAGCCTTTGGGAAATTTCCAACCCCAGATACTGAAACGTCCGTCGTCTAATGCTTTGACGACACCTAGACAAGTTCAATCTTCAGCGAGAAGCTCAACTTTTATTCCAACCATACAGAAACATGAGCCGACGGAGGGCTCTTCGGATCATAAGCAAACGCTGCTTTCTTTGTTCGGGAAAGCCCAACTATCCCCCAACCCTCTAGGCGGAGAGACTTCTATAGGAAGTCGAAAAGAACCCATCCTTAATCCAGCACCAAGATTACGAGTTGGTAGTCTTGCCAATGAAGGAGCTAGACGTGGTAGTCAAACACCCATCTCATCTGCGGACAAAGGATTTTTACTTAGTTATCTTGATGCTGTGACGAACGGAAGCCAGCTTTGAGAATTGAAATGGAATGGTGGTGTGATATCGAGATTTATCCTCGCGAAGGAGTTATCGGTGCAAGGTTATATCATGGGGCATTAATTTTTGGGCGTCTTGCATTTTACGAATTGGGAAGCGATCTTTTGATCGTCCTTTATGGATTTCGAAAGATGCTGAGAAATATTCATGGAATTGGTGCTACCATCTATCTTTGCCAACGTTGTATAACATGTGAAGTGCTTTGGTGAAAACTGTAGAAGTGTCGTGTGGCTGTCATTGTAGGATTATATCACGACAAAGTCGGAGTTCGGATCATCCCATGTCTGAGAAATATTGAATTAACGCTAAACATACTCTAATATCCTGAAGTTAGTACACCTACACATTATCAGGCATGGAAAAGACACTGTTGTTTACACTAACCAAAACACTGTTACTCAACACAAAATCAAGTCTCCCACGACCTCAACCCCCATCATCCACCAAAGCCTCAGTAAAACTCGCCGCTCGCTCAGCCGCATCCTCCGCCTCCCTCGCAAACCCCAAAATCATCCCCGCCCCAAACGTATCATGCGGTGCATCTCGAATCTCCACCATCTCAACCCTTGTCCCCACCTCTCGCATCGTCTCCACAAACCGCACATGGTCACCATACAACACCTCCTGCGTCCCCGTTTGTATAAACAACGGAACGGGACTCGTGAACGGATGTAATAACGGTGAAATATACGGGCTTCCTCTGTCGCCTCCTGGTGGTGTGAAGAGACTTGCGCCCCATTCTAGGAGGGTGCCTTTTGTATAATCCCCCCTCGCGCTGGGGTGTGTGTCGAGAGTCCTTTGGTCTGGGAGGAGGTTTACCCATGGACTCCAGAGGAGGGCTGCGCGGGGGAGGGGCAGTGTACCGGTCCCTTCGTGGGTGAGATATCGGAGGATGGAGAGGACGAGGTGGGCGCCTGCGGATTCGCCGGATAGGATCACATTTTCTGGAGCAATCCCGAGATCCTCAAGAAGATAAGCATAAGCCGTTATACCATCCTGAAGAGCAGCCGGGAAATATGAATCATCGTCTACCGAAAGTCTGTATTGCACCTGTGAAACCGGTCCTTTCATGTGCCGGGATAGGACGACGGGGCCCCAGCCGCTTTCTAGAGGTCGGCAACCACCAAGAACGTATGCGCCACCGTGGAAATGTAATGTGATACGCTGTGTTGCTTGACCTGGATGGTAGGCTTTGGGATAACAAGCAGCCCCAATTACGGCTGGTCGAACGACGGGGTCATCGGTTGGGCCTTGGTAGGTTGTTGGATGTGAGCTAGAGGGGGGCATAACAATAAAGCGATCTTTTAAACGCCCTTAGAGAAACGATTTGGAAGTGTGGTACCGCGTGGCAGAGGTGTAGCTCCACCAGATGAGGAAGAGGTCTAGGCCGATTGCTTGGTGGTATGTCCAGCGGGGGTTTTGGCGGAGGGGGCGGGGGATGTAGATGAGGAGGATGAAGAGGAGGCGGAGGGGTAGGGTGAGGATNCGTGGCAGAGGTGTAGCTCCACCAGATGAGGAAGAGGTCTAGGCCGATTGCTTGGTGGTATGTCCAGCGGGGGTTTTGGCGGAGGGGGCGGGGGATGTAGATGAGGAGGATGAAGAGGAGGCGGAGGGGTAGGGTGAGGATGAGGGAGAGGGTGTAGAGGGATTTGAGGGGTTGGGATGCTAGGAGTGGGGGGTAGGGGAAGGGGGAGGTCATGATGATTTGTGTAGTAAAGGATAGCTTTTGTATGTGTGGTTTTGGGAGGGTTTGTGATGGAGCTGATGGGTTTTGTTGGTGTTGGTTGGGAAGGGCTTGGCAGGGGTTGAGGTGAGTTCTCGCTTAGCGACCCCGTCGCCCCTTGGGGACGTATATAATGATACCAAACTCACTCGTTCTTATAGATATAGTGGTGACTAATAGTTTTAATATGCTAGAGAATTCATCTTCGACTGCGTCAGCATCGCTATTACGCTTTGAAAATGTCTTTCACCCGAGTGGAATAGTATTATTAACCGAGAAATCATTAAACCAGCTGTATATGCATACACCAGAGAATCATCACTACATGCATGCGATGCCACCCAAGGTTATCATTCGTCCACTCCCCTCGCCTTATGAAAGCTTAACATTACACCTTCGATACCACATAAAGCCTCCGTTTTTAAATACTTATCTATAGACTTAACGTAAAACTACTAAATCCGCCTTACGGTAGATAGAAGAAGTGTTATCATATTAATACATAGTACTAGGGAGAGAACTATAGAAGGTATCTTAGCCGCTAAACTAGGTTAAGTAAATCTCTTTATAGTAGTATAGTTTATATCTTTTAGTAGTAATAGTGATATATATTCTTAAGTACTAAACTCGACTTTAGATTAGTTTATATCTTACTAGTATAATGCGGTTAACTATGAAAGCTCCTATTAATCTACTATTTCTAGGCCTTCTATTAATTTAAGTTATATAAAGATTATACTTACTAAATAACCTAACCAAGTAAAACTATTAATATAAGAAGAATAAAACTTAAGCCCTTAGTTTATTTTAATACTTTTAATTATATAATAATTCCTTAGTTAACTTATATATAATAGATATATACTAAAACTAGTATCTAAAGATATTTATAATTCGAAAAATTATAGGTAATACTTACTATAAGCTAAATAGTATTATTTAAATAGGTAGTTAAGCCGTACTACTATATTATATTTTACTATACTAAATAAGATTCATAGATAGTTAGTTTCCTAGTAGTATTTCCTATATATCTCGAATATAAAATCTCTCGAGAAATAAATATCAGAAGATGAGAGTATAATATAGAATAAATAAGCTAGAATATAAAGAGAAGCTAGCTAAGAGGCGAGTAGGGCTCTAATATAGAAGCTTACTATTAGCCTAGAAGTATCCTAAAACCTAGTCCGGAATAGGACTAGCGCCTTCTATAGAATAAACTAGTACTAGATAGTAGATCCGAGAGCTTATATTATAATAATAATTCTAAAGTCTTAATTTTACTATAGTAAGTTTTATTACCCTAATAAAGATAGTTCTAGAAGTATTAATACTCTTAGGGATAAAATAGGAGACTATTAGAATAACCTATAAAAAGTAGAATAAATAAGCGAATAAAAAGAGAAGCTAGCTAAGAGTAAGTAGTATAGCTCTAATATAAGAGCTATATATTTATTAGTATAAAAGCGTTCGAAATAGGACTAGCGTCTTTTATAGAATATACTAGAGCTAGATAGTAGAGCCGAGATTACTTATATTATAATAATTATAATAGAGCTATTCTAGGCTTTTTATTATATTAGTTATTACTTAATTAAGTATAATTCAAGTTTAGAAATCCGGATTCGATCTATAGCCGGGAAGTAGAACATTGTGTCACGAATCACGTGTTAGCATGTGACGAGTGAAGACCAGGCGGCGTCCTGACAGGTTAAGCACTATCATGCTCTTATAGCGAATAGGGATCGGCTAGACTAGCTAAGCGATCCAAGGATTTCATTATAGTCACGTGATGGATCTTTGGATCTGGATGGATCTTGGGGATCCTAGGATCCAACCAGATCCATGAGCAAGAAGGTTCTATATAACACTGGCATGTCTGCCATTAGATAGGAGCTTCGTGCTCAACTTAGTTATCAACTTAGTTATCAACTTAGTTATCAATCTTATCATATTAGTTTGACATCTTT
>CAJVRM010000166.1:8657-49384 GCA_911693285.1 Hymenoscyphus albidus | reverse complement strand
AGCAGGGTGGTGGTTAGGGGAGGGGAGAAACCTGTGGGTGAGCTGGGGGAGGAGGTCGGGGAGGAGGTTTATAGGTTGAGACGGTATTTACATGGTGTGCCGGAGGGACAGGAAGAGCTTTTTCGGGAGAGTGCGCTTCCTCAGGAAAGTAATATCGATTGGATGGGTGGGATCGATTATAAGAAAGGGTGTTATGTTGGTCAGGAACTGACGGTTCGGACGCACCACCGAGGTGTGGTACGCAAACGTATCCTCCCCGTCCAATTCTACGGGCTCGACGAACCGATCCCCAAGACCTTCGAGTATGATCCCACGAAGAGGTATTCGGCCGAGAATATACTGTATGGCACTGATATTGAACGGTTCCAGCCCGGGTTGCTCGAGACGATCGTGCAGGGCGCTACGGATGAACACCCTACGAGGAAGAAGAAGAGTACGGGCAAGGTTATTACTGGGGTGGGGAACGTCGGGTTGGCGCTTTGTAGGCTGAAGGAGATGACGCCCAGTGGTTCGGGGGAGGTTGACTATGATTCGTTTCAGGAGGGGCAGGAGTTTATGGTGGAGTGGGGTGGGGATGAGAAGGGCGTGGGGAAGGAATTTGTTAAGGTCAGGGCTTTTGTGCCGGAGTGGCATTTGTCACAAAAATAAAGGAAGACGGAGGATTGAATATATTTTCGATGGGTTGTTTTGAGGAAACGTACCTTTGGAAGCCTTGGACCAGACGAGAGCGTTTCCAGAGATATAGGTTCCCTGAGTCTGTTTTCTATAAGGCACTGCTATGCCATGTATGAACACTGTATACATACGCGCAAATCAGTTGCCCATATTAGCAACATCATTCTAGTGATTAACACTTGAGTGCATTTCAATTTCTACGGGTATTAATTAATCTACATTACCCACCAAAGACTCCGGCGCTAATGCATTATCATATATCATACAATGTTTCTTCATTATTACCTCAGCTCATTAACCTGCAGTCTCCGACTCCCTTTGTCGTATCTCCTCCAATTTCATCTTCTCAGCAGCCTTTAACCTCGCCATCGTAGCAGAGAAGTCATTCTTCGCAGGTGTAGTGTTGGGTGAGAATGAGAATTTCGGAGATGCTGAAGACTTCTCGTCAGCTTTCAGACCTTTGAAAATATCGGGGCGTTTGATAGGTGTAGAGGCTCCCTGGTCTGCCTCCCACTTTGAGCTCCCAGCTTTGGACTCTGATTTTGGAGCTGGAGAGTCTAGAGGAACGAAGACACCGCTCTTCCTCGCTCTCTTCTCGGCTTTCCTCTGGGCTTTGAGGGCTTTGGCCTGTTCCGCTTCGCGAATCCTTCGTTCTAACCGCTCTACTTCGTCCTCTTCCTGAGGCTCTTCTGCTTTCGCATTCTCTCCTGCCTGTGGGAAATTTGAAGATTTCTCATGCTGTTTTGGCAGCGGTGCAGACCTGGGCGCAGAAGGAATCGAAGAAGAAGTATCAACTTTAAAATTCTCCGCCATCATCGACTGTCTCGCCGCCCTCCTCTTCCTCCCCTCCTCCGCCAATCTCCTCAACTCCTGCCCCATCTCCCCCTCCTCCTCCCTCTGTCTCTTCATCCCCGCACTCACACCGCCCCTCTCGCGCGCCTCCAAATCCTCCTTCATCTGCCGTCGCTTCCCCTCGAATAACTCATTCGCCCGCTGCCGCTGCACGCGCGCATTCCTGTGGTTGTCGTATTTTGATTTTAGTTCTGGGTCTGAGAGGATGTCGTTGGCGGCTTGGAAGAGCTCGTATTTCTCGGGGTCGAAAGAGGTTCCGACTTTATCTGGGTGGTATTTCAGCGCGGTTTTGCGGTACGCGCGTCGGAGGGTGGAGGGGGAACAGTCTTCGAAGGTTAGGCCGAGGAGGTCGTAGAAATCTACTTCGCTGGTGACGAACTTGAGGAGGTCGTTGTTGGCCATGGCGGGCGTGGATGCTGTACCTTGTGCTTGAGGGATTGCGACGAGGTTGTGTTGTTGTCTGGAGCTGAAGTTGTAGCTGGAGGGTTGTCTGTCGCATGGATAGCGGAAGATTAAAGTTGGCGGTTGAACCTCGGGCGGTGATCTTTAATGATGACTCGTTCTCCACGAGGGCCAGGGTTGTGGGTCTGTTTAAAGCCTCACCTGTTCAAACTTCACTTCAACAGCTCCATCACCATACCTAGGTAATCACAAGACTGGTCGTCGCCAAGGCCCCTGCCATTCACTCATCTATACAATTTCTGATCAGTTGACGTCAAATAATCTTTCTTTCGCTAAGCTATTAGTAATATCAAGCCAACAACCACGCTAGCACACTCTTATTATCACCAAAGTCGAATTGCACATCGTTAAAATGATCAACATCACAAGAAGATGACTGCGATATTGAAATTTATCATTCTGAAATATTATTCATGGGATTTCTTCTTTGGAGGTGCGATGTGCAACAATACATTATGGAGCTGATGTCGATGAAGTCTATCGACCACTGGGTACGGGTACCCACACTTGAACCACATAACCGAATTCGAAGCTTCAGTCATCCTTGGTGTACATATATACATTTCTATACATATGGAGAATGATGACCAGAATTTGCATCGGCAATCTCAATGATTGCTGTTTATATAGGTGAGATACCTGTATTCTTCGCAAGAGATTGAAGAGCACGTACCTACTCCAGGCAATTGCAAGTGCAATCGCACAATATCCGTCGCATGGTAGAACATCTCTCGTAGCTTCTGCATCCGGAATATAAATTTCTGCTGTCAGATTGTTTCGACGGAAGGGGCGTCTCTCAAGTTGTTGTTGGTCGTGACTTCCCGTTTGGGATGCTGCGAGGTCGCTCCTGCCAGATTGCCATGCTTTGGAAGTCACTCCTGTATTCCAGGCCCCCGGCCGCCAGCTGTATCCATCTATGCCTCCACTGCCTTGCCCTAACCTGCTCAGTGACCTTCGTTTGTGGTTTTCTCATAACCTTCCATTTCCTTCCGCAGCTCTCCTGCCCTCCATTCATTGCCCATCTCTCCACCCCTCCACCCCTCCACCTCTCCTCCTCTTCGTCTCTTCGCCTTGTCTCTTCGTCCCTTCACCCTTCAACTACCTGTTATCATTCCTCAGACATTGTTAATGGGTACGCGTCTCTTTGGGTCGAATGGACATCATGGTTCGAACCCGAGGAAGGAAGGAATCATATCCGCGTTTGCCCACCCATCAATTTGGCAAGACGTCAAAAGCCTTGCCGCAATCACAATCTCTGACGACCGCAGCACCTTCTCATAAAGAACCAAGCATAGTACCATCTCAATCCCTATCCAAACCCCCTCTTTCCTCTTCTCGGCGGGCAGCAATTGGAAAGGATGGATCGAGCGTAGCCGTGCCACCTCAACATCCATCAAAAGAGCCCTCTTTTCCGGCAGTCTCATCAGCAAAAGAATCCCTGATTTCTTATCAAAGTCCCTCTCTATTCAATAATTCCCCTCCTCCGGTAGTCCTTGCCGTGAACAGATCCCTTACTATGTCGCCATCTCCAGACGTAGACGCAGACCCGGCCGTTCCTTTGGTAGCTTCCTCCTCGAAACACCCGTTTACCCAGAGCCAATGCTCTCTCGCGCTTGCCCTGACCAAGTTTCGTCTAAAAGACAGCTCTACCTCAGGTATATTAACCTAAATTACCTTTTCAATAGGATACTAAACCTTATAGACTTTATTCAACATCTCCGGAAAAAGGTCAAGACCACAAGTAGTCACAGTGTTCTCGACGGTGAACACCGATATGTCGATAGTGTTGAGTTCTGGAAGGACCAATACACAAGGGTTCACGAGGAGAAGAAAGACCTTCAGGATAAGGTCCATCGAAGAGAAGAGGAGCTGCGAGTCTTGAAATTGGCCCAAGATCAAGATGACCCTGACACACGACCTGCAATACCTCAACAACTAATGTCACAGTATTCCGATATGCCGCTTGCAAGGAAGAGAAAGGAACCATCGAGTGACGACATCCTCTCAGGCCTAGACCCTCCTGCCATGTGGAACGAGGAAGCAACATTCATGGCTCCTGCCGATGTGCACCTCCTTAGGATGAGATCCTTCTGTAAGCTTCCCCATGATGCTATGAATCTACCATTAGCTAGTCGCAAATGCTTACTTGAATGACTTTTAGTGGTTCGGCTAGGACGGGAGAGAAAAAACCTCGACAAGTCCAATGAACGTCTACAAGACCCAAATCACCACGGCGACGTATTGAAGCACTTCAATGGTCTATTGGCGCTGCTTGAGAATGCTTTGTGCGACTCGTGCATGCCATTAAAGTTTTACAACGACAACGAGGAGCTGCAAAAATCTCACACTTTCAAGTTACTTCGACAACTGACTTGGCAAGTCTACATTAGCTTTCAGTCATGCTTTACAACTTTGAATGAGATATGTCGGACTATACCTGGCAGATCTAAGAGGAGCCCAATCATCTATGGAATGGTCCAGTTCGTGAAAAACTCCCTAGCACTATTACACAATCTTAGCAAGAAACAAGCCGAACATCAAAAGATCATTGGATCAAGTAAGCGCTCAAAAGGATCCAAACCAGAGGAATACGCCGTCAACGTATATTTGACTTGCACAATCACCTCTATCATATGGGGCATGGATTGGGAGGTGAATAAGCCAGGACACTCTGAGCTCTTGGAGGGAATTATGTTCGCAGTATTGGAGCATACTGGGCGTCTAATGTCGGTAGCTAGCTTTGGTGGGCATATTGCAGCTTCGAAAAACAGAGGGCCCAAGGTCAGCAAAACACCAACGATCGATACCACATATACCGAATCTCTGTATGCGACGCAGATTCTTTATGCCGCGCTCGGTGGAGCCGATAAGAAAGAGCTATTTCTCAAGGTTCTCATGACAGGCCGGGTTGGCTCGAGGGCTTCTAGACAGCCTAAGGATATGCGCATGCTGGACAAAGCGAAGCACTTACTTCAAAGCACCCTAGTCAAGTATATGGTGGGAGTAGAGCATCTTGAAACCTTGCGGATGCCTGAGCCGCCAGTAGAGAAAATGGATATCTCGAAGATTGAACATAAGGGAGTAGCACCCTCGAAAGACTGGCTTGTTAGCATGGTGGCTAACCTTGTGGGATGGGATCTGGTCATGCCAAAGTAAGGTATGGTTGCTTGCAGAGTGTCAGGGGCAATGTCACTACATATGTATCGCATGTACAGTATTCTTTGCTGGAATGTCGCCAGGGCAGGTATATCATGAGGGTATGCTGTAGGTTGCAATATTTGGCTACACTAGTATCAGGTTCGCTTACTGTGGATTCAATTGACCATCTTCATCTAGACATGCACTGAAATGCAGTTATTCTAAGTGATCCAAGTGAACTTGGGGGTGTGTTTAGGTAATAGTAAGGGTCTAATATTTCAGGCTACATTACAGTTAGGGGTATATAATAGTAAGGATATTATATTATACCTAAGTAAGAATACGACAGTGATGGTACAAGTCTCTATACTAGTATCTAACCGAATGAGTGCATATAAATAGATGAGATGACTGGGTTAAATTAAGACTCAAAATTTTGGAAACGAAATCAAGAACTAAGGTAGCTACATATACTATATAGTACAGTACTATAGAACCCAACCAAGCTTCTCTACCTACCTCTATAAAAGATCAATCCATCGAATTGGAATTACTTGTGGTTCTTGATAGATGTGTAAGAGGTATCGGTTATATACAGAGTGTATATAAGACAGTGGAAGTAGGATGGTCAGATGACTGTTAGGTACATCGGGAATCAAAAGAGTAAGAATTTGACTTGTGAAAATGACTTGATTTTTCTAAATACAAGGACAGTAAAGGTCTATATATACTCCTTAGATAGATTCTAGGAGGTTCTATAGATTATAAATAGAATAGAAGTGCTTATAAATAGAAAGGGATACTAGAATGTTTCGGTTCACGTGATCGAACGTTCTAGAATAAGCGAGAACAGACTAAGGTTTAAACCTAAAGTCTATTAGTAAGTAAGGTAATTATTACCTATATGAAACAAGATGGATGGTTGGTTGCTCCGTTTTATGGGATGTTGGGATGTGGGCTGGTGGGTTTGGATCTATAGGGATTTAAGTATGGGTAGTGTCAGGACTTGTAGCAAATGCCGATGAATTGAACTACAGAGGTTGTCTATGTACAAGAAGATTCGATTGTCCTTCCCAAAGCAGCTTCCCAGCCCTCTCTATATACCACAGAACTGGCTACGTGTCCTTTACCAATACTCTAGAAGGTTCCACCAAGTCTGCTTAGAGGTCACGTGCACATGTCGCTGGAGCACTCCAAGACTCACTCCACGGGTGCAACCCTTGACAGGTAGGTGAGTTATGTCGGAGATAAGTTAAGGCCTGACTAAGTAGTACATAAAAAGATACTAGAATTGTTTGGTGCGTGATGAAGGATTTGAGATTCTGTTTGGTTTATCTTATGTGTACTGAATGGTTCAAGGAAGGGGTCTTTGGGTAGATGGGTCTACGAGAAGTGGAGGTTAGAATGCTTATTATACTGTACTTTACATCCCAACCAATTCACACAATTTCGATAACTCAGGAAACCAATGTGTAGAAAGAAGATAATGTCAATAGATCTCCATTAAATTAATAAGTAGCAGCCAATCTCCTTACCAAATACTCCCCCGAGTTAATGCCCTCATACTTCTTCTCCTCCTCCGACGCATACGTCCCCGGAATCGCCTCAATCAGCCGCGAAAAGTTGGGATTACAAAAATACGCAATGCTATATCTCGCCGGATGGACATCCTCCTCTTCGGGCGCAGGCGGTTCCACGACTCGGTGGAGCGTACTCTTGATCGTGTCATTACTCCATCTCGCCAACAGATCACCCGCATTAACTACCACCGTCCCGGGAATAGGCGTAGCATCCACAAACGTCCCATCCGGGCTTTTAACCTGCAAGCCTCCCCGATTGTCCTGGAAGAGCAGCGTGATACTCCCGTAGTCGGTATGCTCACCCGCACGAACCTGCAACTTATTCGCTTGAAAGACCCCCTTTGCGACTTCAGGGTAGTGTAGCAGGCGGAGTGTATTGTCTCCTACATCGGTAAACGAGTCAAAGTAGCTCTCCTCTAACCCCATTCCCACGGCAATGGCCCGCATCACTTCGATATGCAATTTCTTACACTCGTCATGGAAATGCAACATCACATCCTTGAACTCCTTCGCCTCGGCGTCATTCGTCGCATCCGGCCAGTTATTCGGTGTCCCCTCCGCTCCCTCCCGTCCAATCTCTATACTCTCCTTTAAATCGGGAGCTTGGGAGCGGGAAGCTTCGACCTCTTCTTTCGAGGTGAGGACCGAGACTTTTTCGCGCCCGTGGGAGACGTAGCCCCGGTTTGCTTCGGGGGTTGTCCAGCCCAGAGCGTCTTTTTGGGCTTGGGGTTGCTTGAAGAAGAGCGAGGAGGTGTCGAAGGTTTTGGAGACGGTGGGGAGGGGGATGGGGTGGTTGGTTAGGTAGATGAAGCCGGCTGTTTTGAAGCCGTGGAGGATGGATTGGGCGGTTTGTAGACGGGTTTCTGGGGTACCGGTGAGGAATTTGGAGAAGTCGACGAGCTGTGTTATGTGGTTAGCGAGGATTTAGGGAGGGGTGGAGGGGGGAAATTACGGGGATGACGAGGTTGTTACTGTTCACGGCGCTGGTTTGTGAGGCCATTTTGGTAATTTCTTAATCAGTTTTCAGAAGTAAGGATAGATGACTTCTGTGTTAGAAAATGAAAGGTATGGAGAGGAGTGAGGCGAGGATTTGAAAGGGGGATGGGAGATTTGACGTTGGATAGGCGTGTTCAAAATAAATTGTTGGACTGTGTAGGTTCAAGGTTCACAAAAGATTTCCTTGACCCCGGAAGGAGCCGCACTCCGTCCTCCGTACTCCGTTTGGCGTTTTGAGGGGTGCAGATGGTTGAGAAAGGAAGGTGCAAAGTTGGGATGAGGTACCAGATGGGCAGAAGCAGATAAGAGCGGGGTAGCTGTAATTGGCGAGATAAGGGGGTTGGACTGCGGGGTCCATGCCCTGAATATCATTTTCTGAAACTCAAATATTACACCACTTCTCTAGCTACAGCCACTTCCAATTCTCGCCTTTGCGTCACGGGAAATTCAAAGTGTGACTTGCACCTTCCGTTCAATTGAGTTCTTGGCTTTTAGAATAAAGTGAAGCTATTGAAGATCAAGAACCAGACAAGAAAATCATCACCATGGCCACCAACACCAAATCCCCGGTGGTAGACATCCACACACACGTCTACCCCCCCTCCTACATCAGCCTCCTCAAATCCCGCTCAGAAATCCCCTACGTGCGCTCCTTCCCTCCCTCGCCCTCCCTCCGTCTCGTGATCCTCCCAGCCGAAGACACAGAAAGCACCTCGCGGGGTCGACCCGTGGGGGCCGAGTACTACGACATCAGCAAGAAGATAGAATTCATGGACACACACTCGATCGACATCTCCGTCATCTCGCTCGCAAACCCCTGGCTGGACTGGGTGCCTTCCTCAGAAGCAGCGCAGGCCGCTCAATCCATTAACGATGAAGTAAACACCGAGTGTGGGAAGTACCCTGGGCGGTTATTCGCCTTCGCTACGCTGCCGTTGAGTGGAGGGAAAGAAGTCATCGTGAAAGAGATCCAGCGACTGAAGAGTTTGAAGTACATAAGGGGAGTGATCCTCGGCACGACGGGGCTGGGAAAAGGCCTCGATGACCCGGAATTACTACCCATCTTTGAAGCGTTGCAAGAGAACAAATTACCCATCTTCTTACATCCGCATTACGGACTTCCAGGAAGTGTCTGGGGAGAGCGGGCAAATGATTACGGACATGTCCTTCCTCTAGCCCTGGGCTTCCCTCTAGAAACGACCATCGCAGTCACGCGCATGATCCTCGCTGGGGTCTTTGAAAAGGTCACCGAGTTGGAGATGATTCTCGCTCATTCCGGTGGTACCCTACCGTTCCTTGCTGGTAGGATAGAGAGTTGTATCGAGCACGATGCACACCTCAAAGCCGAAGGGAAGCTAGGAAAAGAAAGAAAAACAGTTTGGGATGTCCTGAAGAAGAACATCTACCTGGACGCGGTGATATATAGTGAGGTGGGACTGAAAGCTGCGATCCAAGCGAGTGGTCAGTATAGAGTCATGTTTGGAACGGACCATCCTTTCTTCCCGCCTTTAGAGGGAGAAGGTCAGAAGTGGGCCAGTGTGGAGACAAATTACGTCGCTATAAAGGCTGCACTTGGGGGTGGAAGTGAGGAGGAGAAGGGAGCTTTGGGAAGAAATGCCGTGAGGGTATTAAACTTGGAGGTTTAAGATAATAAATTATCTCTGCGTGGCCCAAGACATCATGCCATATCACAACGCATATAGGTAGAATATTAAGGTAGGTAGGATTTTAGCATTATCATATTGCGGCTAAAATCAATTTTTACAGTAGTATTGCACATCGCTATATACTATGTAGGGTACGCGAATAATACAATCGTACCTCAAATTCTCGACGACTTCAACTTTAAAAAGCCATCGCCATCAAACCTCTACAGATTTCCAGCCGCTTTCTGTAGCTTTCCTAATATCTTCTCCTTGAGTACCTTGTGTGCCTCAAATTCATTCAGACCACTGGTTAACTCCTTGAACTGAAAGCAGGTATCAATAGCATCACTAAAGTTTTGTCCCACCATATGAGGACAGTCTTGATTAACTCTTTTCAAAAGATCTTCTTTTACTACCCAAGGGTTAACTTTTGTATTCTTCAACTCTCGAAACTGTTGTATTGGCTTCCAAAAAGCAACTTCGAGAAGTAAGATTCCCTGGTTGTTAATGTCAGCAAACTGCATACTTCCGGTTAGCCAAGGACATACAAGTGCATACACATCGTGCGATCTTTCAAACTTGACTGTTGGCTTGCCCCATCTTTCGGGATGTCGATATGCATTATTCACCAGCGAGTAGTCGGATTCAAGATGCGTAGCAGCTTCCTCTGCTCTTGAATACTCAAACCCAAGCAGCCAAGGGTGGCCAAAATCCTCCATCCGATCAGGTGAATTTATCGTATCTGCTCTGCCCTCCATATTTCTTGGTACTGACTTCTTGAAGAATAGTACGTTCTCGCTTTTCAGTTCCTTGTGTAGCCACCCTACACGATGGAGATTCTCCACAGCAATGCCCAAAGTACTAGCCAAGTGGACTCTGGCTTCCAAGGGGACCCTTTTAACAAAAGAGTATAGACTAGTCAAAAGTGCTGGGTTGTCCTCAGTAAAAAAGATTCTCCTCGATTTGGAATACTATGGAAAACTGCGCCGCGTGCCGTTCTTGAAAGTATCCCACGCATGGAAGGATATGGAAACTTGTTCTCTTCAACTGTGACAATTGTGTAACCATTTTCTTGAGCTGTTCAATTGTATGCCGTGGGGTTTCAGATTCCGCGGGAAGTTGCGCATACTGAAAAGTCTCGACAATCACTGGCTTCTCTTCGATGAATCCGTACCGGAATCTTTTCTTCTTCCATGCTTGTGTGCTAGGCTTAAAGTTGATGGAAATCCTCGGAATCTCTGGCGTATCCGGTATCTTGTATTTGCCGAGTAGGTATTGTCGCAAATTCAGAGCTTGTGTTGCTCCTATTGTTATGGAAACCTCGTCCCTAACCGCTGCTTCTAGGTCGACATTGGAATCTAAAAGCAAACTGCCTTCAATAGCATCGCATACCGCTGAGACGTTGGTTTCCAGCTCGTTTATCGCTCGTTTCGCGTAGCTCGGGCCAGTAACAGTGGTAGCAGCGACTGTTGCGGCATCTGATACAGCGCCAGACAGTGCAGAAAGTCGTTCTGTTATCTCGACTTGCGCCGAACGAGATATCTTCCCAAGTATAGATCCCGTGAAAAGTGATTCGATGTTCTTCAAGCCTTCAATCTTTCTTGCTTTCAGTACGAGGGCTTCTATGTCCACATCTTGTGCAGTAGGAGGAGGAAAACTTCTGAGCCAATTGGCTATTTGCAGCCCAGTCGGATCGTCTGCTAACGATACCGTCAATATGACATAGGCAGCTGGCACTGCTCTTTTCTTAGCGAATCCCTCCGGTGGTCTGGCAATCAGCGGACTCAAAATAATACTTCGCTCATCATGCTCTGATAAGTCAAAGTAAATTGGAGTCTCTAAAAAGATGTCAAAGCAGTTCTCTGTCTTTTTCATCACCCTCTGGCGACCTACCTGTCAAGCCGGGATGGGTCGTATCGTCCCAAAGGTGCTTATGAAGCCACCTGAGAGAGAAGCCCTGTCGAGACTGAAGACGTTTTCGGATTTGCCGTATCAATACAGAGGTAAACGAAAGCCGGCCTGGGGCGGGAACACGAGATCCTGATGCACTTGCTGCCAATACTTCCATTTTCCCCTTCTTGGTACCGCTAGTTCTGAGTGCAGCATGACAGCAATCCAGAATTACGAGAACATCACCTTCTGCGGCATAGAGAGAGGGCTGTATCTCAAACCAATTTATACTTGGTCCACCCTGTTCTAAGCTAGAGTGGCTGTCAGTCTTTGGCAACGAGGAAAGTTCAAAAATGAGGTTCATCATACGCTCTCCATTCGCTATATCCTGCAGGAGCTGTCTCATCTGCATTATCAGCGTGTCCTGCGTAGTAAACAATCGATAAGCTCTTTTTATCCAGCGAATGTTGCTTCACAAAAAGTGTTCATTGATATTGGAGCTCCGCCCGAGGGCTGTTGCTTGGGATGAGGGTGATATTCGTCCAGAAGCCAAAATCACGCCTAAGAAGATCCTCCAATCTTTCGACTTCGGGTTTAACATTCAGATCATCTTCGGCCCAATATATAAGTAAAGCTGCCACTGTATCGTAACCTCCGAGCGAAGTCCAGGAATCACGAGTCCGTTCCTCAAAATCAGTGATCATTGCTCTTTCATCGGCCATTTTTCGTTCTTTCTTTCATAGTCCTTTATGATTTGTGGCTTATTTCATGCGCGCATCTAGGTCGAGGAATTTTGACACGTCACCATATTCAATGTTACACAGCATTATGGGAAGTTTACTTCTTATCGTAGCCACTACATGCAAAAGATTACTTCTCAGAACACTCAACAAGGAGAGACACACTTCTCAACTGTCAAAATGACAAGCCATGATAATAACCAAAAGCGAACAAATCCGCCTGGAAATGATGCGGAGGACAAAAGTGAGGATGATTATGAAGTATTTTCAACTCCTTAAGAGCAGCTGCATCTGGAAACCCGAAGAAAACCAGCTGAGTTCTACTAGCTTATTGATACTAAAGGAGGGAGATATCGTGCACGTGTCAAAAAATACAACAATCCTGCTAATGTAATTTAAGGAACCTTTTCCCCAACAGAAACCGCCCTGTTTTACTGACCTTATACAGTTCCCAACCGCATCTACATACCAACTGGACGAAGAAGTGTATCTGCAGGCCGCAGGCCAGCAAGCACCAGCTGGACCATACATTATCATTGCAGTCCTCGGCAATGAAATGTATACCATCAAGTTGAAAGACACTGGTGTGGAACACCCAAGTTCTGTCTCATCAAACAGTCTTTTGGTCAAGTCCTAGAGAGCTTCTGGGAGCAGGTACTTGAATCCCAATGTTAACCATCAAACCTGAGCCACTAACGATCCCAGGAATATCAAAAGATTCGATTCCATGCTCACTTTTACAACGCCCATACAGTGAGCTTTTACGAGGAAGGAGAATTCAAGTGCAGCGGTGCTTACTAATGCTACTTCAGAGCCTTATCGGCTGCCTGCTGTATCATTGCCCAACTCTTCTACCCTATTGGTCGGGTCTCGTCAGGCTTCACTTTAAAAAATGAAAAGGATTTGCATTCCAGTATTCTATCAAACTTATAGTTGTGACACATCTGAATAATTTGCCCACACCATATTGCTTATCAGAGCTTCCTGTTAGTTGAAAATGGCTGCTCCAGGAGTTAATGGACGATTCCAAACAAGGCCTAACTTTCACCATGGTAAGCAAATCATATCATCTTTCAGAACACGGCTGATGCATTTGCAGCACCAAATGCTACCCCGAACAACGCTCCTGGCTTCCAAGACCCTTTTGTGAACCATCAGAACGAAAGTATAGTCCACGCTCCTGAACTTTTGTATAAGTTTGACAAGAGAAGTTGAAAGCCATCGGCGAGGCTATCCTAGACTGGCAGCTTTTCTCAACAGCGCTCCTGAGTTTGCCATATTCCGCCGCTTTGGGCTTCCCCGTACTCGAGTCCTTCTTTATAAGCAAGATGAACTAGTAGAATTGGAGACTAGGCTCCTTAAGCTTGACAACGAAGAGCAGATACCCTATCACCTTTGCCCAAGACGTAGTAATCCCAGTGCTGTTCAAAAAGCATTGGTAGCCGAGATTGAGACAAAATTGAGAGAATATGGTAAGATGGTTTTGACCCGTCTTCGGATGATACGTAAAATTAAGAATTGGTAGATGGATTGCTGGACGCCTATCATCGGACACGAGAAAGGCCTACCCCACATGAAGAGAATATCAAGAGCGTGGTAAACTGGCTGGATGGAAACAAACCACTGTCTCTATCCGAGTCCACGTTCATGAATGATTGGGAAGACTTGGTAGCAACTCGGTACCCAGCCGAATTTGGCAGAATCGAGGAAATCGTAACTAAGAGTCGGATTGTAGAATTCTTTGGTTCTAGTTACCGCGGAAATGTGGGGATGCTACTGCTCAATTGACCGATAACGTATACTAAAACACACTACAGACTTCGGTGGACAAGAACGTTTTATTGGGATCTTTTCGCGCGGTTACAGTTGTGTCTCGGGTTTTGACTACGGCCTTTCCAGTCGTGCTACTCTTGACTCCAATTATAGTTCTCAATGGAATGGGTAGTACAAACTGGAAGCTGGGGGTAATAATATTCTTTTCTGTTTGTTTCTCTTCGGTGTTGTCATCGTTCACTGCGGCACCGGGCCATGAAATCTTTGCAACAACTGCTACGTATACTATACCTATTATCTACATATAGTTTTCTTGCTAACGGTGCCGACAGCTATTGTGCTGTCATGGTCGTTTTTGTGGGGATCAATGGAAATCAGTCGCAGGGTAGTGCGGCTTGAAGCTTGACTTGGAGGACTTGTACTAGGAACCCCAAATCAACTGAATCTTTGACCGTAATCTGTTCATGAATTCAGATTAGATCAAGAACTTTGTAAAACTTCTTTAGGGCTTCCAGAATCCTGCAGAAGAAGACGAATCTCTATGAAAATGTCGTCGAACTTAGCCGAGTACCCCCCTCTCCACCTTTTATACGATGACATCGTCAAGTCCACATAATCCAGAGGCTTCAATCCAAAATCATCACTCAGGTTCTTATCGGCTCCTTCGTGTAAAAGAATCTCCACAGCTGCTAGATCGGCACTTTCCACAGCAACGTGGAGGCCTGTACAACCTCGATGGTTTCTAGCATTCAACAATCCCGAGTCTCGCATTCCGACAGACAAGAATACCTCTGAGGAGCCATGGGACATGATTTCTGATAGAAGAGAAGTCGGAGGGACGTGAAGCTTTATGAAATTCTGACTTCCTAGGAAAAATGGGTTCATTGCCTGGGCTTGGGAATTCAGCTTTCTCGAACATATTCGATGTAGAATCGTAGGGCCGCGAGATGCTTGAGTTCCTAGCCATGGATCAGCATTATTCTGAAGCAACTAGGTCAATCTTCTTAGCTTCTCATGCCTAAGAGGAATGCGGAGATCTCACAATATAAAACGCCTCTATACTCCCACTCGAAAGTGCTAAAGAGAGAGCCAAATCCTTTGAACCGTCTACCTGCGAGTTCACGGAAGCCCCATTCTCACATAAGATAGCTAGACAGCCAATAGAATCCATCACACAGGCGAGATGCAATGGAGTGTAGCCTTCTCGATTCCGGACTTCAAGGTCGAGAGTAGAATCAGTGGCCAGCATACGGAGAGCTGCAGCGGCACCTTTGACGACACAGTGATGCAAAATCATATTACCATCCGAATTTTGCAGAGTTTGTTCGAAGCCATGTGCGAGCAGCTCCGATATCTTAGAGCAACTGTTATTAAAACTGCTTGCCTCAATAGCTGGAAAGATTAATGATTTATCAATGGGGAGACATAAAATGTCATACTGCTTTAAGATGACTTTCATAGCATGGACATCATCGGCACGGTCTTTTACAGCAATCAAAAGTGCGGTATCTCCATATATGTTTGGAGATTGAATGTTTGAGCCATGTCGAAGGAGTAGCTGGATAGTTTTGGTGGCAGCTTCGGAAAAATTCGATCCATGCAAACAGGTTACATTTTGATCAGTTTATGAACCAAGTAATGATCTTCGAAAGTCGTGAAACCAACCCTTGCGTATGATGGACTAAGTGAAGAATCTCCAAAGCTATGCAGAGGTGACCTCCCAGTAACCCAATATCTCTCGACTTTGGCACCTTTCTTGATCAAGAGTTCGCAGATATCAGGAAGATGGTAAGCAGTGGCAGTGTCCAGCGGTGACCTGAAAGTTACTCGGTGATTGACATTCGCACCCTGCTGTAGCAAAACCCGGATAGCCTCAGCATTTCTGCATGAAACGGCCACATGGAGCGGAGTTCCTGAAATCGATATCCCATGCCATCCAAGATTCCACGCTTTCCCTTGGTGTATGCTTACCTCCAGGTCAGCACCGGCCATCACTAGAGCAATGCCGACTTTTTCGATCTCATTCTGGCAAAAGAAAACATTTAAATGAAGCGGGCAATTCCGGTAAAATCCCGAAGAGAAGGGTCAGCAGCAGCTGCTAGTAGTAATAGTGCTATTCCAACATTTCCCACCGCACATGCCTCAAAAAGGGCAGTTCGTTCTTCTGAATCTTGCTGGTCTACATTAGCCCCATGCTGTATCAGTTTTTGAGCCAGTTTTTCGTCATCCATGCCGACTGCGAAATGAAGAAATGGCCGTAAGTATTGCAGCCCGTCTCGGCAATATATCTCCAAGTTACTGTCTGGAAACTTTCCAGCAGTATTTAACAAGGCATCGTAACTTGAACGGTTGTGGAGTTCAAAGTCCAGACTTTGGAACCGGGCTCTGTCCATTTTCAAGCGATGCTCTTTGTACATGGCAGTTTGAAATGAATGTATTGACTTTGAAAACCACGCATCGTCCTGCCAGTCACCCTCTATATCCTTTTGAACATCTCCATCCAAGGACATGGAATGGGCCTGTTTTATTCGTTCAATGAAAACGCCGGTGTGGCCAGAAGTCATTCCATCCTTTTGCAAATTTTTGAACATATTTTCGAGACTGAAAGCAACCCCAAAGCTGGTTGCATAACAGGTGGCCAACACTCCAGTTTGATTAATATTTTCGATTGGCTCTTTATGATAACCGATGAGCTCATGGCCAGTGATGTAGCAGGACGTAGGGGAATCATTGGAATTGCTTGAATGAGCTTGTCGTATATCTTCTAGTTTCAGTAAATCCTTAACTAGAGCTTGTCGAAAATGCCACGGAATATCGGAGTCGATGCACTATCTAAACTAAGAAACCAATATAAGAAGCCAATTACCAGATACTTACATCAAGCACCTGGAAGACCCCAAAAGAGGCCTTCTGCAAGTCAGTAGACTCTTGTCTAAAAGCATTGGATTCGAAATGTTGCCAATCTCTTTGATAGTCTTAGCAATTGTTTTCCAGACCAGGAAAGATTAGAAAAACTACCTTCCTGTATCTAGCAAAATGCTTGCCTCTCGCATAGTGCATCTCTGCTCGTTTTGGCCATACAGACAGTTCCACAACAAACTGTTGAACAAGAGTTTTATAGAGCCCGGTGCGCTAGAGAATACCTCAGAATCCCGCAGGAACTCGGAAGAGGCAAGTTGTAGATAATCAGACTGATGGTTGATCAGAAAATCTAGTTTGTCTGTAAATTTTCGACCTTGAGACAGCCATTGGTCCTGAAAGTAGCCTTTGCCAGCGTTGATTGTGCACCAAACCATCAACCCGAAAGCCCAGACGTCACATTTGGAAAGCTGCTCCATAGTAGTCAGTCCGGTAGACGTGGTATAACTTTCCAGACGTAACACTTCGGGGGGGTTGTACATTGGTGTTCCAAGGTAAGATATAGGCTCTCCAGCAGCTGAAGAGAATATAGAGTGCCCAAAATCTGACAGTTTTGCAGTAGCGTACTTGGCTTCGTGGGAATATACAAGGACATTCTCCACCTTGACATCCCCGTGGATGATTCCATTAGAATGGAGAACCCCCAAGGCTACAGCGACGTCCAAGCAGAGCGATCTGCATAGATCCCAACCTCCATCAATGAAGCTGCCTCTGGCGTGCAAGAATTTATCCAATGTTCCGTAACTGGCGTGCTCAATCACAATGCAGGGCAGGTCTTCATTCGGACCCCAACTATATCCCAGGGCATTTACAATTGTCGAAGCATCGCGAAGCGGTTCATATGATAGGATTTGAACTTCTCTCCATAGAACCTCAGCTAGTCGTTCTAAACTTGCCATCGGAGATCGAAGGACTCGTTTCACGGCAACCAATGCTTTCGTTTTCGCGAGACACACGCGTGCACGTTGAAAGATGTTCCCCTTCCCAAGAGCTCATCGTCGACGTCCTCGACGAGAGCCTCGAAACTTCCAACACTGTTCAGCGTCATCACCAGCCCAGCTTTAGATTTCCAAGCAGGAACAGACTCGTCCCTTGTGCTTGACGGCACCCCGGAAAAGCCCCAAGTAAACCGTTCCGTTTGCATAAAACCCCCACTCCGAGCCATGATAATATCGCAAGGAAGTTGTTATTTGCCTTTCAAAATAAGAGCACCCTGCTCTCGTTTACAGCGGCCTCATCTACGATCAGAACGGTTCCGAAGTATTGTCGAGGTGGGCTTCTGCGCTTGTTGGGTGAGCTTTTCGGGTGTTGAACGTCGACGGAGTCCATCCAAGTTGTGGGCATTTGGGCCTGCGGGAAGATGCTGCATGATTTTTGGACCCCATCTACAGGCGGACACGGTACATGAGCGAATGGATCGCGAGCACTGAGTAACAAGCTTTTCAATCATAAGCTTGTCACTTAATCCGCCACTACAACAGAATGTATTTGGGCTTTAATGCACGTTTTTCTTAGTATACACTCTCAATGGAATATGAAAGTCCCATTATCCTACTATGGCAGACTCCCCTTTCCTTCTCTTGTCATAGGAGTATTTCTATAAGCTTCCACTTCTCCCTAAGTACTTGGGTAAGCTATTTCAAATACATCCTCGTTGAACGACGCAGCATTAGTAATGCCAGAAACGGGCATACCGGGACGTGGTCACGTGCGGCGAGGTAAGCAAGTACCTCTGAGTCAGTAAGCCAAAATCATCGTGTCTGTAAGCAAATTACCTTGTGGCGGGGAATCTCACATGGTGCTCGATGAGGCAAAGAGGTTTAGTCTGTATTTTGAGGTCCTTGGAAGGGGATATATACGGAAGACGTGGAGTCGCATACTGAAAGTTCGGCGAGTTGAGAGATGGGTTTCTTTGCTTGGAGTTTTCACCCCGTAGGTTGGAGGGACTTCTTTTTCTCATATTGTCTCTCTTTGGAATTTTGTTTGAGGGTTAGCAATGCTATGAGGAAAGTGCTGGAGATGCTTGGTTGTTACAAGCACTGGATATATTTTACTGAAGTGAGCGAGGCGGAGTATTGCTTGGAATATGACACTGTATTCTTGTACCTTCCATTTGTGCCAATTGGGTCTGGTAAGCAAACTGCTCGGTGGCGAGATGTCACAGGAGGTGAGATCACATGCACGGAATAGGGGCTAAGGAATAGCGTGGAAAGTGTAGATTGGGATATATTTATTTTACAATTTATGGAAGCTGGATTATGCGATTGGTTGAAGTGCAGTTTTTCTTCTGGGTATGGTTAGAGAGACATGGTAAATCCTTCGTATTTGGTTTAGTTGTTCATGTTGTTATGATGATGCTGGCTCAGTAGAGCTTAAAAATGCTTGGGAATTATATGTCATGAATACTCAAAGTTTTACTAAGACCTTACAGAAATGTCCTAATCCCCAGACTCGAGTCTTTAGGCAGCCGTTAGAAACTCGAAACATCGTTACATTATCGCCATTGTCCACGCTCCTCAGCCTCTTATATGTACCTTCATAGTCATACCCAACGCAGTCCCACCTCGGTGGCCGTTTCCAGCAAAGCCCCAAGCAAGAAAAGTGGCGAAGCATCTGCCCGCAAGCCTGAAGAGAAGCAGAGTGTGCTTTATCCCCGATAGCTCCATTCGTTTCAGTGGCGTTAGCGCCAATTGAACCTCAGAAAGGAGTCTTTCTCGGTCGAATTCTGGGTTCGCGATGGTACTTTGGGGATCTGCTACGGTTTGGGCTTGTGTGACGAGCTGGATGGATGGTAGGGAATGGTATAAAAGGGGGAGACCTACTCTTGAGATACTATCTTTGCTTGATTAAACGCAGAATTTATGAGGACGAAACTTGGAAGTCAATAAATTATAGGGGTTTACAAACATGAAAACAACACCACAAAACACGATATAAAATCTGACAAGAATCTAATTAAAGGTATATGAGACGCAGTACAAATTCATACAGCACCTAGCTTCGGTATCATTCTAACATAAACTTTATAGAACAAACCCCTTGCGCTCAACCACAAACATAATACCTCTCACTTCCTTCTTCAAGACTAAAAATGTCGAGTCTCACAGAAACACAAACATACAACAAAGGTCGCGGTGGTTACGATCTCGATCCTGCGAGACCAAAGCCAGATGGAGATGAGCAATTGGCATCGCCTCGATGAAGACTTTGGAAGTGGAATGGAGGAGATCTGTGGTGAACGTCATAGAGTATGGGACGACGCAATTCAAAGGAAGATGAGGGGAGGGATTGGATTGTGAAGGATGTATTATCCTGGGTAGGATAAGTGTGGTCGTCGAAAGTGTGGGGGATTGTAGTGGTGGAGTGAGGACAGCGGTGGAGTCGCCCTCGCTTAATTTTAGAGTATGATTATGTCGTGGTTGGTGGTTTATTGTGTTGTGGACCACTGCGGATGGAGACTTGGGAGGAGGTATAGAATGTTTAGATCACCTCATAGAATTTTAAGACCCCGTTTCTGATTGTATTTATATGATCTAAATGAAGTGGCGAAAATCTCGCTCGCCGATTATCTCCTCGAAGCCCCGTATGTAAGATCTTATAAATTGTAATTGAATAGCGACAAGGTAGGGTTGATGAAAAGCGGCAATCAAATAAATAAAAAGAAATAAAAAGGTTATCATTACTAGGTCCTGTAAGCTTAAGATTGAACGTGCTCCTACATTTATATCTAGACAAGCCCCCTCTTACAACATATCAACCAACCTGCGACTTAGTGACTTAGCTGACAGTAACAATAGCAAACTCCCCCCTAATCTGCCCTTTATTATCATAAGCTGGATAACAGACATTAACTTTCCCGGTGCCTTTCTCCATCCCACAATCGATGTAAGGCATATAGCAATTGTAATAAGGCGTGTAACTTTGGAACCCCGTAGTTCCGAGTACTTGAGCTAAAGTTTGAATTACAGTCTCCTGTTTGCTCTCATTCTGCTCATGGCTAGTACTTTGGTTGATCTCCTCAGTAAAGATCAAAGAAGCAGACACAGTAGTTTTGGCTTCAACGGGGAACGAGACACCACCCTCGACAGACACCTCGAGACCTTGAGTTGAAGAAGAGGAGCTCCCTTGCGTAAAAGAAGTTGAGGTCCCGACCGTGAAGGCAATAGACGCTGTAATGGTGCTGTCTCCAGCACCCGGCCCGGCTGCCGCGGATTGTATTTGGGATACAGCAACTTGAAATCCCGCTGCAAGAGTAGGAGTTTCTGGATCGATCTTGCAACCTTTCCAGAACTTATCAGCACATTCCTTGTCGTGGATATCGCAGCGGTCGCGTTTTTGTAGAGCCGCGCGTGCAGCTAGAGATCCCATCTTTGCGGCGACCATGTCTGTGGTTGCTGGAATATTCTTCTTCTGTGGACTTATTAGAATACATTCATAGTGGGTTCCGAACTACATCTCACCGTTTGCAATTGGTAGTAATCTCCTCGCGTTTATGAGGCTTCTCGCCAGCAGGCCGTGGATCAGGGGCACTGCCTGTGAAATGATTACATTGACCACCACAGCAGAAAGTAGCCCAGAGGGTGGCAGAAACCTGTAATGCTCTTGATCAGAATCACGGGAACATAGCAGTAAAAGTACAAGGCAAACGTACTGGCAATTGAGTAAACACGCAACCTTCCTGCGCGGCGGTGAGGATTACTTTTCCCGGAGCTTGCATTGCATCCGGAGCCATCCACATCCAATTACTGATATCGTTCGCGAAGGGAGTCATATGATGACCTTGCAACCCTTCTCTATGGGACCGGTATTCCTAGTGCCAGTAGGTAAGTCTAGTAGCATCAAGTGAATTGAGCAGAAACTTACCACCGAACCCAATTTCCAATGCCATTATCTGGTGCAGTTGCATTTTCAAAGTCCACTTTTCCGTACTTTTCGTATTTGCGCCCCCGAGCTTCAGCACCTACTCCATACCCTAGAGCGATCTCGGTGACAGCATCGCTATCGTGGACGGCTTTAACACCAACGGGATTCTTGCATGCAGAGTCAGAGAAAGGATGAATGACTTGGAATTGAAGAGCTGAAGAGATGGCAAGCAGAGAGGCAAACCCCGTCATAAAGAGCGAGCTGGTCATGATCGGAGAAGTGATTTTCGTTAGATGCTAATAGATATGGAAAGAAGTGTCACAAGAAAATATAAAGAGTGTGAGTAGATAAACAAATGAGTGTAATTGACACTGAGCCTAAGGAAGGAAAGAAGGTAATTATGAAAGGGTGAAGAAAGAAGCATTCACGAGCAGAAAACTACACCTTTAAACGTTTTCCTTAAGCGTTACTACCCCTCAAATTCATAAGTAAATATCTTCCAGATCTCTTTAATTTTGTTCGCAGAATGATCAGGATACTAACTTTGCTGGAAGGATCGCTTAAATTCCCTAATTAGACCCCAATTGAAAAATGAAAGGATTTAACTGGTAACGATGCTGAGTTATGTAAGAAAGGGCGAACCAGTAGGTCTCCCCTGAGCCCTTATTCGACTCGCACAACTTACCAGATGATCTTATAACTTATCTTTAATATACTTTTATAAGGTCTAATCGATAGAGGAAAGTAGGTAGACTATATACCGATAAAGGGTAGTAAAACTATCTTCTTCTTTAGTCCTCGACGCTTTATCCGTAGATCAAGTGAGGTATTATTCAGGAAATAACACGGCTTTTCATCTTACCAATAACAAATAATATTTATTTTCCTTCAACCAGGTGGATTGTGACCAAAATCCAAGAAGCCTTTATACTATATTCGCAATAACACACTCCTATCATAATTCCATACCGCTTCCCCCCAATCCGTCTTTTAAATTTCTCCAACTCATAAGTCTTAATACCTCCATCCTCCGTCCTCAGAAATTAGGAATCAAAACACCGCATTCTACACCCGACCCCTGCGAAGATCCACAGGCGGCAGGCCACGCACAGGTACTGTATATTCCAGAGAAAAAGCACGGTCCCCAACATCAACAGATCATGGATGGGGCGGCAGTGAATCGACAGTTCCGCTGAGTACGTACGTGCATTAGGCTTCGATGGTGAGTGGAGTGGATTATCTTCGTGGTTCCAGTTACGAACTTCTAGGGGTAGGATGAAAATTGTAAGGTAGGTGGGTGGAAAGGTTTGACTGGAATTTGGAGTCTGGAGTTTGTTGCCCCTTTTTTGTTGGATTTGAGGGATTTTCTGGGAGAGGGGAGACTGGGATGTACACCGCTCTTGCTGTACTGTAGCTTGTTATGCTGTGTGTTGTGTATGTGGTTTACGTAGTTGTGATTACCATATGGGAACTCCTGGGCTTGGGATATATTTATAGACATTTTGGTTCGGTGTATACGGTGAAATTATTGAAAGGAGTAAGAGACGTGGTTATTACTCCGTACACACATCTCTTTGAATCATATTATGCTAAAAGCCTTGTATTAATAAGATAGCTGTAAAGAGAGTTTAGGATGATTATTAATTCTTACTTTGTGTTAGCCTAGGCACTATATCCTAAGATAATTATTTTACTTGTGCAGAAGCTTGGTAGAATAACTTTCTAGACAGTGTGTATAGAGTGATGACTAGGTATTTTATAGGATCTCAGGGGCTAAGGATATTTATATAGAATAGGCCATTCGAGGACCATGAAATATGCCATTACCCTATACCTCAAAATAAGGTCAGTTCCAAGGAGCACAAGGAGCACAAGGAGCAAAATAAATAAACTCGTCCTTCAGGTCTTCAAGCGAACTCCCCCTAGAATGCCAAACTAAGCAACTCCGATTATGCTTCAGCATGTAATTTAATCTAGAAAGTATTTCAACCCAATATTCCATGTGGTGTACGGAGGTAGTAGCTGGATAAGAGATGCGACTTCGGGAAGTTCAAACCCTAGCCAGCCTTATGCAGTCCTTTTCCTCTTCTCCCTCCTTTATCTTCGAGAAGAATGAGAGAATTTCATATTATCGCTTGATTAATCAAGTTCCCCTGTAGATAGATATTCACCATATAGTTGCCCTTGTTGCCCCCCTGTTCTACACGAGAGGCAGGTATTCTAGGTGAATGTTCTCATCGCCGTCCACGCAATATGGCAAAAAAAGCATCACAACCAAAAAACCCCCAAAAACCCCACCAAAAAAACAAAAAGGCAAAACTCTAGCAGGCGCGATGGGACTGGTGCATTGGGGCTAGAGAAACCTCCGTTCGTAGGGGGGGGATTTTTTCCGCGGAACAACTCTGTGTGCTTGCCGCTTTTGCGGAATCACATTACACACTCGACTGACCTGACCAGGTGTATAGTATCAGGTTTTGTGATGTTCTGACGTCTTATTTGATGATATGACTGCGATTTTGGGAATTATGGGACTTGTGGGGTAAGCGAGGGGAGGGCGAGGGGGTGAATTGGGGGGAGCTTTGAGTCAGAAGGATGTGGTGAGTTTGCGGAATATGTTGAAGTGTGGTGTGATGGGTGTGAGGAGGTCATTGAGGTGGGAGTGGGGAGGTTAATGGTGGGGTTGAAGTGTGCGATGAGGAAGTTGGGAAGGGCATGGAGTTGGATCTCTTGTACTGTCCAGATATGACAAGATTAAAGGATATAGTACCAGTGAGATATGGCTATTATTTTGGGGACTCTCTCATACGTATACACTGTGTCTAATATCTTTATCATCTAAAACATTAATGACTACTATGTATTGTCTGGCTAGATATGTGAATAATCCGGGTACAACGTTTCAAATCAGTGTTATATAACACAAGTTGGGAGAGGCATCTTCAGGCACGTATTCACAGCTTGATGTTATAAGAATCTCGCACATCACATGGGAATACTACAATCACCATAGCTTCAGAGGTATACAGGTGAAAATGGTTGATCGATTATTACAGTAGTGTAAGCTATTTGAAATACGATGCTTTCAACAAGACGTTCTCAGGTACCGACCAACACCTTATGTCAAAAGATGAGAAGCTAGCTAAGGATCGATGGGCTGAAATGGGATGATGGAGTGATGGAGAAGAGCAGCCAAGGGGGAAAGGGGAGCGTCTTGTAGGAGGTATCTCGTTGGTTGGAATACCCAGGAATTGGCGTGTGGTCCTAGAATGAAACAGCGTCTACCAGTGCTCTGCAGGGAGGGACGGGATACAGCCTATGGAGTGCTCGTGTTGTGGTACCGTGTCCGAGAAATTGAAGAACTTGACACAAGAAGTTTAAACGTCTAGCCAAACTCTCGATACGCATTTACGTAAGATACAGGGCCATCAACGGTATGAGGCCAGGCTCGGCTGTGTGGAGGTTGCGGAGAGGGTCTAGCTGATCGCCGTCTCGGGCTAGTAGTGGGTGTAGTATACGGGCTCGGCCGATTCTGGCAATGTTCTCTCGGGGAACTTGGTCCCATGTAGGACCTGGCTGGCGATCTTTGATTGTCGAACTCTTGCCGAATTGTCCTCCGAATGGAGGACTCAAGTGGCCCACGGAGTAAGTGTTGAAGAGACGTAGCAACTCTGGACTCAAGTGACGGTCGTTGAAAAGCTCTGAAGGCGTAATCTGCTAGCTTCTCAAGGTCTCGCTCCACCTCTCTTCGTGTATTCAGCGTGTAATTGCTGGTAGCCAGGGGCTCGCGGCATGTTCGCACTATCTGGGAAACAAGTCGTTGAGAAAGAATATCGCAAGCTGAAGATAGTTCATTCTTCTGTCGGATGAGTCGGTGCAGTCGGTAGCTACAAAGTACAACTTCAGGGGGTCACTGCCTCACTTGCAGTGAATTTATGGTAGCTTTTGGGGCAAATAGCCAATGAGTCTCATGTAATATTGCGACATGCACCACTCTTCGTCTAATCTCACTTTTTGAGGCTGCAACATCAACGTCAACAACTTGAGGCGTCAGCACAGATTTTGATCCCCTCACGGTATGACACGAATAGCGAGTTGCCACTGAAAGATCTCAGCCACAGTCCTACTATTCTAATGGATATGAGATTTTCCGGTGGTACCTGAATTCCGCACACTCATCTGGAACAAGAATCACGTATTCAGCAACTCGGCTTCACCTTTTGCCAGGAACCACAAAGCGCCATATCCTTTGATTGAGTCAAGTTCTCGCACTGCCACGTACCATCAAGAACGAAAAGCTTTACCCCAAGCCCCTTCAACCAGGACTTCAATCCGTCAACCAAAGATTTCCTAGAAATGCCAGAAAAGATGGGGAGAGGTCGCAAAAACATGCCTTCCTGGCAGGAATTCAACAGACTTGAAGCGGCTCAACGAAATTACATCAGACTGGGAGATACAGGAAGAACCGACAAAGGTGTCTTTGCCAACCAGGATATCCCAAAGTTCACTCGCATCATCTGCGAAGTTCCTACCATCGACCTGAGGAAGAAATATCTGAGCACGGCCAACGTCAAAGTTGCCTTTGAATCGCTCCCTGCCAACCGCAAAGCCGCAGTCATGGATCTTCATTTCGATTTTTCCGATTCGGGAATCGCGACACCTCTCTCGTTGATCTTTGATCAAAATGCTATGGATACCGACCGAGGAAGAATTCTATGCACCACCGTCGCTCGCATCAATCATTCTTGTCTTCCCAACGCTATGGGGAATATGAACTGGCTGACCCATTGCTATACAGTTCAAGTACTCCACGACATCGTGGAAGGGGAGGAAATAACCATCAATTATATCGATGTGGAACTCCCTAAGGAACAACGTGATGCAAGGTTGAAGGCAATTTGGAATTTCGAGTGTCGTTGCTTGCTCTGCGACCAACACTTCTCTGCGAGATTTCTGCAGTCGAGTAATATGCTGAGAGCTTGGCTTCAGCAATTTCGTGATACAATCAGTCGTTTTGACCCTGGCCCGCCACCTATAACAGAAGGTAAGTTTTGGGACTTTTTTACCTAGTAAACATATGTGGAACTAGACCCCAGAGAAACGTCACACATAACCACTCTGCTAGCTTCACCCTCGGAACTAAAGAAGCTGCTGTTACTGACTTCTCCAACTTTTATAGAACAAGCTCGCCAACAAAGTCTCAATGAGAGCCAACATAACAGCGACATTCATCAATTCATCCAAAGTAAGTTCTATCACATACCTCCCTTCCCTCCAATCACTCTTCCAGAAATTGACAAAGGCTATAGCCGCCGAACATGAAGGTCTTCCAGGTTCTCTCGCCTTCGCATGCTGGAAGGCTGCTGAGTCTGCGCTGCGACTGAATAACAGAGACCTGTAAGTAAAAATACGATCCAAAACTCCATACTAGGCTGTTTTCATTTCCGAAGACAACTCAAAACTCTTATAGTACAATTATAATTCCACTGCTAATCTCCGACTTCCAGAGCATCAAAATGGGCAAGCGAAACTCAAGATATCCTCATGAAGACGATCGGCATAGACACTGCGGAATTCAACCAAGTTATCCTGTGGAAAATACATAACCAGCTTCCGTCGAAACAACCCATTTATTTCCCACAGTTGGAGAGCGAACGTGAGGCTCAAGAGAGAATGAGGCTATTTCAACCCAGACGTGGGACGTTCAGGGAGCTGCAATGAGAAGTTGCAAGCTTTATCCCCTGCTTTATCCTAAAATAAGTGGAAATTTTATTTCTTCCGGCCGTGACATATCAAAGCTTCTTCTCTTCAGGTTCTAGTGTATAGATCGAGCGAGCGAAGTTTTTAAGTGATTCCTGAAGTTGCCGGATCACTTGTACTGTATTGCTTTCGCGGTATTGAGAGCGTTGATATCTTCCCTCGCCAAAATTATTTATTCTGCTGCCGATTCTTTTCCTACTGCTGCGAATTCGTACCAAGTGATAATGGTAATAGTTCATATTTTGCGTACCCTTTTCCACGCTCCATCAGTCCACCAATAGATGTTTCACTAGAACTAGCATTGATATTTACTGTCGATTGTTTGACTGATGTCGCAAGTACGAAAGCTTCTGGCAGTTTGCCAGGAGATCTGAATTGATAGCGAGACGATTAATACATGATTCGATGTTACCTATGCTACGCAAGTTGAGTTGCCCATAAATGTTGTGTGAGACAGAGATAGGAGAACTCTTCCAACATACTTCTCTTTCTTATACAAGTTACCTTGATTATATACTCGAATCTCACTTACAGTACTATGCCACTGCTATTACATAATCACTAAAACACTACTAAGTTTTAGGGTAAACACTTCGCGTTATTTCCTACTCTGGTAGGCTATAAAATTGATATACGTTCGTACACTTAATAAATAGAAGATGAAGATTAATTTCATCTACTTAGTTTGTTTAGAATATACATAGTTATAAAGTTGTTAGGTGAGGAAGTTGAGTTAGATCGCGAAGTGCACTTTATATAAAAAAAAGAACCCGAAATTAGCCCGTAAATATAACTACCTTATAAATTGATTCTATAGAACGATTTTTCCTCTTTAGTAGACCGTATTCTATTAGAAGTTAGATGAGTTTACTATTGGCTAGGATGCAGTTCCACACAATATTAAATTCTCGCTTAGCGAGCCTTCCCCTATCTAGATTCCCAAAGATACCTAGGATTGCAAAAGACCAGAGCGCAATATTAACGCTCTTGAGCCCTCAATATGTCTAGGTATCATGTACTGTCAAATCCCTGCTCCATAATAGCCGTGATCCGACAACATAAAATTACAGAGACAATAGCAAACCAGATTCACCTCTGCCTCCCCCTTGCTATCCCGCAACAGCATGCTCCATATACCCTCCCCTTACCCCGCTTTCCATAGCCCACAAAAGCTAGCGCAAATTTCCTATAATATCTTGCCGTCCTCTTGTCTTGTCCAAGGCCACGAACCTCAATCTCACGACAACTCTCTCCACACCTTCATAATCCCCAACCTCTCCTCATAGAACCACCCCCAAGGAACTATCAAGCAATCCCCACTATCCCAAACCGATTCTTCAAATCTTCAAAATGACCAAACCACCAAAGCGGCGCAGAGACGCCAATGCCAACAGCTCACAAGTCCCCAACGAGCAGGAACCACCAAAGAAGCGAAAGAAGAATACTATAAAGCTACCCAAGTATCAGGATGAAAACGTCGGTCCGAGTCGTCTGATGCCAGCGAAGACGTTTAATACCGATCGAGAGTTTACGGGGACGCTTTCGGTCAAAGTTGGTGATGGTGGTGCTAGCAAGAGAGGTGTTGATACGACCAAGAGCGGTGGTGATGCTACTACCAATGTTAAAGCTACTGGAGCCAAAAAGAGAGGTGCTGATTCGGCTATTTCTAACAAAAGAGGATCGAAACGTACGAAGATCTCGAGAACAGGGCATATTGAAAAGAACGGAAGTGTGACAGAGACCGCCGTCCCAGTCATAGAAAACAAGACATCAACAGCCAACACTACCAACAACAACACAAAAGTCCGTAGCTTCCCCTCCCCCTAAACCCATCTAACACCCCCAGTCCTTCACCCTCTTCCCCCTCCTCCCCCCCGAACTCCCCTATCAAATCTGGGAACACGCATCCCTCACCCCCCGCCTCATCCGCTGGGGCCGTCAAGCACCCCCAGGAATCTACCACGCAAACCAGGAATCCCGACATATCGCCCTCAAGCACACCGCAAAACCAATCAAGCGGCCCTTATACCGACATCTCGACTATTGCTTCTACTTCACCGGCACACGAGACATCCTCTACCACCTCACCCCCCTCCCAACCGCCGAAGCCATCCGGCAAGAACGCCGACGCTTCTGTCCTCTCACGACATCCGGTGTGCGACGACTCGCCATACCGCTCGATGACGCGTTTCGAGCCGCTAGGAATGATCTCACCGTAGGATTTCTGGGGGGTCCGACGGTGCCGGATAATTTGTGGAAGAAAATTGATAAGTTGTTCCCGGAGTTGGAGGAGTTGATTGTGTTGTTGTTTCCGCATCCGAAGCGGGGGGATGAGATTGGGGATTTTAGGGTGGTGGATTATTTGGCGGTTAGGGCGACGGAGACGCTGGGGGTGTTGACGGTGCAGCAGTATGGTTTTATGGGGGTGGTGAGGGAGGCGTGGGAGAAGAGGGTGGTGTTGGGGAAGAAGGTTGTGGGGAAGTTGACGTTTGTGAAGAAGTTGAGTGAGCCTGGGGTGCATTGTACGGAGGTTTTGGATGCTTAGGGTGGATGGAGGGGAGAAGAGTTGTGCATGACTAGGATGCTGGATGGAGGGAGGGTTTTTGCTTGCTCTGTGAGGATTGTGAGTTGGATGGGAAGTATTTCATGTAGTGAGCCTCGCTGAGAGGTACTTGTGGCCTTGTTGTATATGAATGGCTGAGTGAAAAGGCAGAGATTGTTATGTTCCATATTCAATAAAAAGTATAGAAAGATTCGGACTAAAATGCACTTGTGAATCACATGAGGATGAAGTTGTATCTGTATCATAGAGTTTAAGAGATTAATAAGCGAGTAATTCTATTCATGCAACATTGAACTTACAATCCTCCCTGTGAGTACAACCCTGGTATACAGTATATATATAAATGTGCGAATATGCAGAGGCAATCTGCATTTAACAGGCAATCTGCCAAAAGATTCTTAACTTAATAGCTCCTTGATATCCTCAATCCTCTGTAGCTTCTTCTCTTCATCACTCATCATTCCCAAAGAACTTGCACTATTTCAAACTGTTAGCAGCTGACATGTTTCAGAGGAACGTAAATGAACATGGAACTCACATAAACTTCTTTCGGTCTTGAATCTTCAACATCTTCTCCTCAATACTCTCCTTGACAATGAACCGGAAAACCTTGACCTCATCAACCTGCCCCATCCGATGGACTCGATCAATAGCTTGTGCTTCGACTGCGAAACTCCACCATGGATCCATCATGTAGACACGTTTCGCCATCGTAAGATTGAGTCCGACACCACCAGCTCTCAAACTGAGGAGTAGAACAATGCCCTTGGGGCTTGCAGCGTATTTTTTGAGGACATCCGCTCGTGCCTTTTGGGTCATGGAACCGTCGAGACGAAGGAATGGAATCGCGGCACGAGTGAGTGCGGGTTCGATCAAGGACAAGAAGGATGTGAATTGACTGAAAACGACAGACTTCACACCCGGATTCTCTTTTCTTACTGCTTTGAGATTGCTTAGCAATTCTCCAACCTTTGCAGAGGAATTAGAGCCCAATCGCTGAAGGCTGATCTTGGAGTCAGGATGACCTTCGTCCCTTACGACCTCGAAGATATCGCGAGTATTGAGGACTTCTCGGCAGCTGAAGCATCGGGGAATCTCTTGCTTGTCTGTTTGGTGTTTGATGTAATCAAGTAGGCACTTTTTGCAAGCAGAATGCCAGCATCCTGTGACGGCCTGCTCTGCCATTTCCTCTTCGGAGCAAATGGGGCACTCATTTTCTGCTTCGTCGCGAATTTGTTCTAAGACATGAGCACCAAATGCATTTGAGTCTTCCGAGTCATCAGTCTCAGCTGCAAACCTTGCAATGAGGGATTGAAGATCCATGTCATCTGACAAGCCGGAAGCAGCATCTGCGAGCTCTGCGGCATCTTCCTCGTCTGCAGTAATATTTTGATTCCGGGTCAGAATAGGGTGACAACACGACTGCCGAAGTCGAAGAATTTGGGCGAATATACTCGTATATGCTTTCATGACAGTTCCCGCCTCCACGTTTGCTGCCAAAGTCCGCTTTGCACGAGTAAAGATATGATCGTAAACCTCACGTTCTGGTTTTGACAATTCAATATCGATAATTTTCATAGTCTTCGGTGGAAGTGGTACAAGTGCTTCTCCAGTTGGTGTTTTCATGTCTTTTGTTCTCCGTAAAACCAAAGGCTCGAGCACAGTTTGAACGACATCGAGAGCACGCATGAAGTCTTTGGACTCGAATGGCACTGTAATAAATGTTTTCCAGAAAGAGAAATTGCTCCAAGGCTCCACTTTCAGAAATTTGACCAGACTGAAGAGATCTTCCAATCTATTGACGATCGGTGTACCAGTCAGTACCCAACGATGTTCGGCGTCAAGCTCGTAACAAGCTTTGGCAGTCTTGCTGGTTCTGTTCTTGATATGATGAGCTGCAATTTTGTTAGCATCGAGCTCTTGCATGGAGGGAGAATGTCAATATTACCTTCGTCTAGAATGACCCGGAAATATTTCAAAGAGAAAAGACCACCATGTGCTGCTCTATCTCCTCCCTTAGCAGCAACTTGATTAAACTCGGAAAGGATAACGCCGTAGCTCGTTATTATGACATTGGGAGCAGACGCTGCGTTTGCTTCACAACACAGAGCCTGCAAATTCGCAGACTTCTCCGCGCCATAGTAAACCATACTCCTCAAAGTACCATCTTTCGATGCGTTTTCGGCCTCACTATTCCACTGCGCCAGCAACGACATGGGTGCTACTACCAAGGTTGTACAAGGTGCCCGCTCAACATTTGGAGATTTGACTGGTAGCCTTGGGAGTCTATTTACTGACATTGCAATTGAATTGCCTTCGCCTAAACCTTGCCAAACATCCGATTTATGGGAATGGATCAAGCTCATCATTTCAATTGTTTTGCCGAGGCCCATTTCGTCTGCCAGTATACCTCCGAGGCAATGTTGTTCTTGCACAGGGAAAATGAGTGAAAGCTCACCACTATACGGATTGACATAGAAATTATCCTGTCCTTCGACCTTAGGTACCTCCTTGTTGTCGTAATCCATAACGGGCCAAACGTACTCCTCCCAAAGAGGATGCATGGATGTTTCCCGGTTCTCATCCTTCTCGTTCTTCTCCTTCGACATCATCCAACGCAGTGCCTGTTTTTGATAATGTCTGAGGTCCATTGAAAAAGTTTCAGCTGGCTCGGCAGCGGGTGCATCAAAATCAAAAGATTGAGCCTTTTTATAAAGAGCATCAAGCTGGTCTTGCTCTAGCTCTTTACCATCTTCTGCCTCTTCCGATGGAGGCGAGGAACTGCCATTTTCGACCACAGCCGCCTTATTCTCTTTGGCCTTTGCGTCTTCATACTGTTCCGCAACCTCCGCGGCTTCAAGCAATCCCTTCCTCTTGTGCTTTGTGGTTGTTTCTGAGGATCTCGATGGAAGAAGATTGATTTCTTCAAATAGCTTTACCAGGGCAACTTGTCGTAACCGCAATTGTTTTTCCTCGGAACTCTCCTTCTCCTCAAACATGCCTGTTTTTCTGTCCTCCGCTGCCTTGAACGCACCATTTTCAAATGCAGTCTTCAGTAATGAGCATCTCAATTGGAGAAAGATGGTATCGTTACTTCTGACTCTTTCCGGAGCATATACACATGTACCCTCAAATTTGCAAACATTCTGGTCTATCAACGTGGACACCCAATCTGCAATTTCTTTGGGAAGTCTTCCAACCTCGCTGCCTCTGGAATCAGTGAAACGGACTATCACATCTACTCGTCTTGCTGCAGCACTTCCTGGTTTTGGTTGTGCCGCTACTGCTGGAGGTCTTCCCCTGCCCTTAGCAACAGGCTTTGGTTGTATCTTTTGTCGCTCAATTCGCACTATTTCACCATGTTTGATCAAATTTGTGCCACTTCTCGTTGCCCAACCTCCGACTCCAAATGCGCCGACATATCGAAACTCGGGCATCGATGCTCTCGTGGAAGGTTCGGCCGGGATGGTATTGGGGCTTTGGGTGATGGCTTTCTCTCTGCTTGGTCCGGGTTTTGCGAAACCATTGAGGGTCAAAGGTTTTGAGCTCGTGCTAGTCGGTTTTTGGGATTTTGCAGCAGTTTTCCACGATCCATCAAAAAACATGTTCACAGCTTTTTCCATATCATCCCCAGACGCCACCCTCAATTGCTTCAACACATCGGGCTTGACTTTCTTTCCCACAAAGCTTTCGAATAGCTCCAGGTCAAAGCCCGCAGAAGGACCACTATCAGTCATTTGCACATCATTCATGTCGCTCGATTCCTGGTTTTCGGAAGGGTCTGGTGTCGCAGATGCGTCCTCTCCATTATGTATGGATCTTGGTAGGCGAGAATCAACGGAGGGTTCAAGAACATCGGATTGCTCGTCGAAGAACCGTCGCTTCTTCGAAGGAGGCCCTTCGGATTGCATGAAGCTCATTTTGGCGTGTTTGGGGAGTTTATGGACTCGATGTTGACTTGGATGTGAAGAACGCGGTTGCCCGTGGGCTTTGGCTTCGGGGAGACGCGAACCTGCAGCTGTCGCGTAAAGTGGAAGGAGAAAAGCAGCAGGGAATGGCTCTTGTCATCGCAACAACTGCATCATTTATAACAAGCAATTGTTCTGCATAATTCTCTACCTGGGACACTGGGTTAATCGATTGACAATTCTATGTCTATGAGAATCAAATCAATCATTCCAAAGGAATTTCCTCCCATGATTCACCTGAGTTAAAGTAGAAAGAATGGGAGCCTAGGGCCATCGCGAGCCTGTCACGGAAAGTGTGACGTCTTAATCGGCTTCAGAACACCCCTGCTGAAATGTCTATGCTCCCCCAACCAGCATCATTACATTGTTCACAAAAAGAATGTACTCAACAAGAGCAAGCATTCGATTGCGAGCGCATATCGAGCGCAAACCTTTACTGCGATGCGCCTATGCGACGACCCCTTATGGTGGCCCAGCACCCTACCCTTCTCGAGTAACAGAGGCTGATGTCAACGGGGCAAGAGCATATTGCTCTAAACTTGTAAAGTACCTATACCTATACCCATACCAATTTTCCCTTCTTAATTGCAACATCCCGTATACTGATAATTCATCAGAACATTCGACTCTCCTTCCTACACCCTTCAATCTTTCATCCCAGGCCACCATTCCACCCGAGATGCCTACCTAGCCATCCGCGCGCTCAATATCGAGCTTGCTAGAATACCCGACCTAATTTCGAATCCCACCGTTGGCGCATTACGAATGCAATTCTGGCGCGACAACATAACTCGCACATTTGCCAATACACCTCCTAAAGAGCCCGTCGCAATACTCCTGCACAATGCGCTCACGCTTCTCCAGTCGCGAGATGCGTCTCTGAGTACAAACTTCATGAAAGGGTGGTTCATGAAGATAATCAATACAAGGGAACAATACATGGATAATCGCCCATACACGACCATGGATGCATTGGAAACATATGCGGAAGATACATATTCGACCTTGTCATATTTGACACTGGCCTTTGTACCCATAAAATCTATGGCCGTCGATCATGTCGCCAGTCACATTGGGAAAGCAACAGGTATTGTGGCAATCCTCAGAGGGTTGCCATTATTAGCATTTCCCCCGCCACCCAACCACCACAGTAACAATGAAGCCTTCTCCGCCGCAATGGGAGGAAAGGGAAAGGGCCAAACGCAAGGTTCGGTGGTCTTACCTTTAGACATCATGGCCGAAGCAGAAGTCAAAGAAGAAGATATTTTCCGGCACGGCGGCGATGCAGCAGGATTAAAAGACGCCATTTTCACCATCGCAACCAGAGCCAACGATCATCTCATCACCGCTCGCGAGATGATCAAGAATCTCCAGCAAGGTAAAGATGCCGGCCATGAATTCGAGCACGAGGGCGAAGAGGGGCACCGGTATTCTACTCGAAGTGCTACCGAGGAGAGCCAAATCAGAGATTTGCACAACGGCTTCGGCGTTTTTATGCCAGCTATTTCCACACAAATGTGGTTGAATAACTTGGAAAAACACGACTTCGACGTCTTCAATCCGGAATTGCGGAAGGGGGATTGGAGATTGGTATGGAAGGCATATCGGGCGTTTTCAAATCTTTCTCTGAGTATATAGATATATACTCACATAGATAATGTACAGCACTTGTATCATATTATGAATTCTAAATCTGAGCAGCTAGGAGCGTGGCTTATTCTTTCTCCCCTTGTCTTACCAATAACGGGAGATAAAACCGGTAAACGAGGGACGGAGGGAAAGAAGGCTTAACTTACCTAGGTAGGAAAACGTAGTATATATAAAGCGAGCTATGGGTGAGAAGATCCTCACGCGGCGTACCATTACTACTACTATATTGCTTTACAATACCGTACTCGAGTACTTACAGAAATTCATTACCTATGCAATGAGGAAGTAAGTCGATAGGAGAATCCTCCCGCGGCGTAGTGTAGTGTAGTGATTCACAGTACTGTACTGTTCGGAACAAGGTAGACTCATAGCATTCGTCGTCAACAAAAAACGAAAAAACTAAGGTCTTGTAGAAGGAGAGGATAGATAAATAGATAAATGGATTTTTAGAATTATATTTGAACCGCCCTAACTTTTCTTCCCTTCCCTTCCCTTCCCCTTTTTAAATCTGGAAATTGTCGTCTTAGAGGGCACGAGGGGCTAAATACTACTACCTACTTCTACTTACTCATATAAAGGGGGGTAGATAGTTAAAGCTAGACACTGTCGCTGGTCATAGTATATCTTGGCCCTGATTTTTAGTTAAACTAGCGAATCAAAGACTTATATCTGGCCGATATAGACTTTTCTCACATATGATGTATGTGACAGTGTCCAGCATTGACTGTCCCACCCCTTTACCTTGAAATGTGCGTGAGGGTTGGTGTGGGAGGTACTACATATACTATACTATACCGTGCTTAGGAAGCATTACAATGTATGGGTAGGCGCTACGCTGCTGTAGCGCTTAACAAGAGAGAGGATGGAAAAGGCAGGGCAAGGCGCTTAATGAAATCAAAATCCGTCTTGAGCCGCGGTGCGATGTGTAGCCGCCAACCTACCTAGCACGACATGTGTCACCCACCCACCGACTTACCTATCGCACCGTTTTGAAAATGCAGGCTTGTTACAGTACGGATTGTACTTGTACTTCCAACTTTGGAAGTTGGGTTGTGTTGAGTTGGTAGGTTATGTAGGTAGGGTTGGATTATGTTGCGGGGTATGTACTAAATGTACTGTAAGAGCACGCAACCGCTGGCGTAAGATTAATTGATTCATCCCTCGCTTCGCACATACTTCGCGGCGCTTATAGTGTTTTCCTGTGCGGAGTTCTATACAAGGTAGTGATGATAGATGAGGTGAGGTGAGGTGAGCGAGACGCGCATGCGCACGTGGTAGGTATTTTTGGGTTTCGGTTTTCGGTTTTTGGATTTGGATTTGGATTTGTTTCGTTTGGTTTTGGTGCTGCGTGAGATAAGAATGTCGGGTACAGTATGTTGTAATTTAATCAAATCTGGAAGGTTTGTCTAGGAAAGATTCGGTTTATGGTTTCCTGTACTCATCGGACCATCGGTAGGTATGGATGTAATTTGGGCAGGACTTTGTGGGTTGTGCAGGAAAGGTGGTTATCGTGAACAAGGAGACGCCGGAAGGAAAGTTTTTTTTTTTGGTTTCCTGTTTCTTGATTCATCGTCGCAGGCATTGATCTTTGAGGGAGGGGGAAATCGGAGATAATCTTGATAGGAGGGGAGGAGGGGAGGATGGAGGGGTGTGTTTGGGATAAGGAAGTGGTAAATTACCGTAGATACGCACGCTCCTCTGTGATTGCGGATTTACCTTGTTAGGTAATGACTCCGTAAATTATTGCGCCACACTTTACTCTATACACTGCCCCTCAAGTTCTTCTGCCGGGTAAGGAGTCTGGAGTGTAGACTTGTACCGATATTGTAACTTCTCATTTGGAGAGAGTTTGTCGTTCAGGTGGCAATTGTTTGCATTAATATTGATTATGCAGAATGGTGAAAACGAGGAGTGCGAAATCAGGTGTACGAGCTGCTTTCCTTCGTGCTTGCTCAGCTGGTGGGAGCCTTTAGATGAGCCTAGATGCAGAGTACCACCCCATCCCATGGCTGTATACAGCCTATACAGTCGTATACCGTACAAGTACAGCCTCAAAGACGTCGTGTTGTGGTGCGCAGGGCAGGCAGATTAGAGTGAGATCAGCAGTGGTAGCTTAACATCTGATTTGGCTGTGCTGTGCTGGTGGTGGAAGAGTCTGAAGAGACCTTCCAGATTCCAGAAGCCTTGCTGCTGTGGTGCATGCTTCCGAGGCTGCTCAGTGCTGAAAAGAGTGCTGAGTTCCCTGAATCTTGGTGTCTGGACTCTGGACCCCTAATTGTAAGGAACTCTACGGAGTTCGTACCGTGGCCGGCCTGGCTGGGGAGTCGGATGTCGTGCAGCAGGTGATGGTTGTTTCGTTTCTCTTGGTCCTTGGAACCTTCACCTTGCCAGGGTTGGTCCTGACGGGTCTGGTCCTGACGGGTCGGGTCCCCCCCACCACACTTGGGCCAATGACACCCAATGACGGTAGGAATGTTTCACTCGCAACCAGTGACAGCTCATCCCCCAAGACCCTGCGCCAACCCTAAGCATTTAACATTCCATTCCAGCATCAATAATTTTGCCTTTGCCTGCGATTAATGCGTTGTTCTTATTCTGCCGAAGATGATGACGAGGAGAAGAGCACCTGCCGTTTTGGAAGTGGGATGAAAATCAATCTGGGGGGTGTCTTCAGCTTAAATCTTTACCATCGTGGGGCAACGCTGGATGTAACAACACCAAGCTTTTTGGAGATGGGAGCTTGCGATCGCTCACGCCGTCGCCGTTCAAGCTCGCCACGCCGAGGCAGTCCCGAGCGAGGATTTTACCTTTGTGCGCAGCGCAGCGCAGCGCAGCGCAGCATCTGCATCGCATCGCATTCGGATGCAAAGGCCTGTAAATTGTCACTGTAAATACCGTATACCAAGTAATTCTCAGGTTCCTGGTCTTCAGACGATGCCAACAAACTGCCACCAGTGGAGACGAAGATGGATGTTACCCTCTTGACACGCTACCAATCATCACACCTATGCGGTGTGGTCGTGACGATTGCCCATTCATTGCGCCTCCAAAATCAACATGCAAAATACTGGTGTACTGTCAGCTGGCTGGCCAGCCATCTCGACCCACGCATGAGGATGACTGGATGACAACACCAAGACCTCACGGGGGTATACTTACCATCTTAAGAAATACAAATGCCGTAGATCAGCATTCGATTGGATATAGCCACACAGAGGTTCTGATGGAAATAATGTGACAAGGTGTAAGCATTCAAGACTTTTCCATCAAGACCTTACGGCTCCGTAGTGGTGCGTGGTGGTGAGGATGACCGTTGGAGGTTCCTTCGCTTCACCCTTCCACATACGCAATACACACCGCCTAGCCACCTTTGCATATGAATGATTCAGGAAGAATCTGGCACAACGGCCACCAATTCCAACCTCCTTGCTAGCCCTTCAATGTGCATACAGTAGATAAACCCGTGCTTACCGCAGTTGCCCTTTTCCAATAATTCTGCATCCAAGAAAATATCATCCAACCAAATTAACCCTAAGCCTTTTTTTAAAAGAATCAGACTGGTACCTACATATTGCATATTGCATACATTCCAACGTGTACCGAGTACCTGCCCTGCCGTACTTTCCCCTTTGGACCATCCCCATACAATTCCCTCCCGCGGTGTCGTGGTTTCAAAGTTCTACTTGACCGCCTTGCAGCTGTGGTGCCCAATACTTCTACAAGTACAATACCGCCATCTATTACCATTTATTGGAGGAGAAAGTAACGAGGAGCCACGCGAAACAAGGCTCCCAAAGTCCCCACGGATCCACTCTAGGGCGGCTGACTGGAGTAGAGACCACCGGAGGATCTGAAAATCCTCTAGAAATACATCCGTTAGTTAGGGCGGTTGTCGTCCAATCATTGGATGACTCGCTTGCCTTTGGCTGAAACGACCAGTACAGCAGCCAGCGCCTGTGGAGACCAAGTGTTGGTGAGGGAGCTAGCCGGGCCAACCAACACGCAGCCAGTCCTCCGCTTCCTTACTGCCCTCGAAATAATTGCGTGGGAAGGGACTGTGAGAGGCGAGAGGCACAAGAGGGAGCAGCCGTAGCAGCAGCAGCAGTAAGAGCGAGAAATCAAACTCCTGCAATCCTCCTCTAACCTCTGGCCACGGGCACCCACCACTCAGAGGCCGCCCAAGGGATCCATCCAACTTACTCAACTTCGCGCGGGACTCTGCACTGGTATTGGTAACCCCAAGGGCATTGGATGTGATTGTTGCTAGGAAAAGACATTCATACATGACCCTGCTACTACACCAAGGTTCATATATCTCCTCCTTCCGCAGTTGAGAAGGGTGCCATTCAGATCAACAAGCGACCTTCATCGTATTCCTTTTCCATTTTCATTCGGCCCCTTTTTGACGTGCTCATCATCCTCCCATCCTCTTCCACCACCTGCAGGTGCTTCTTCCTACCCGATCATCAACACTCCTTCTCGGGCTTTATACAACATTCTCTTTTCCCTTTCCCATCCAAAACTTCTCATCCGGCCTGGCTGTCGGTACTTGGATTTTCGACCCCGTCACACCACACCACACCGTCAGTTGCAGCAACTCGAGCCCATCACATTCCCCTCAGGAGTACTTCGTACATCATACATCCTCCATCCTCCATCACGCTGCTCGGTCATCGCGAAACAAATCAGGAAACAACGGGCAACTGTAATCTGTCACGCCCATCTTTTTGACAGCACCACCACTCACCACCAGACGAACCCGAGAGACCCTTGATTTCTCGTCTGTGCGTCCCCAGAAAAGCGTCGAGGGAAAAAATCAGCTGGATCCGCTCATCCATCACACATTTCTCAGACGTTGCCCCCATCACCAGGCCCGTTCACCACGTTCGCTACTGCATCTCTACACCGCAGTTCCATTGTTCCCAACCCCTTTCCACGGCAACTCCAACTTGGCCAAGGAGGACTGTAGTATACAACTGTAGTGTACAGTATCTCGACATCCTCCCCGCGTTACCAACACCAGCCGCTCACCGTCTCGCTCATTCGACGTTCGCATCGCACGCAATCTCTCCTTGATTCCCCTCTGCCTCTGCCCATCCATCCATCCATCCAAACCCGGCTATACTGCATCAGCATCAGCCCGGGCAGATCCTGCAGGCTGCAAGCGAGGCTTCCCTTTTCGAGCAGTCCCCCTCCATATCCCACATTGGATAAACTCCCTTGTTCAGACTTGCCCCCCCCCTCCCCCCTGGACC